>SCLG01000899.1:0-12580 GCA_004367875.1 Oikopleura albicans
GTAGCGAATTTTTTAGTAAAGGTGGGGAGCTAGAAGAAGAAAAAAAAAGAAAACAAAGGCACGAGAGAGATGACCAGTCGGATGCTTTATCTAACTCGGCCTAGATTCTCAATAAACACGTCGGAATATACCGTATATACCAACCTAATCGATTCATCAAGATATTTTATATCTTGATCTTATTCATCGTTAAATCTTCACCCTCGACTTGATATATATTGATGATTAGTTCAGTAGTATATTTTAATATATAACATTATATTATAATATGTTTTATAATTTATAGAAAACGCGTAATGGTTTACACACGGTATGCTTTATAACATAAGTTTTGAGCCGAAAAGTCAAATTTCCGATAAAAATTGTGGCTCAAATTGCTAAATTCGGGTTCCCCATGCAAAAATACGGTTTAGTTCTTTTTTCATAAAAATCGGAGCTTCCGATAGCATTTCAGCTATTTTTTCTCATCGCATAAAACCGTTTTCCCCGAAAACTTTTTTTACAACTTCCCCGAAAAAAATTTTATTTGAACTTCCCCAAAAAACTTTTTTTGGAACTTTATTTCAAAAACCTTTTTTGAATTTTCCCTAAAAAACGGGTGATGGAATTTTTTTCCGAAAAACTTTTTCTCCGAAAGACCGAATGTTTAATTACGAACTAACGAACTATACATATACAGTTCGTTTCATTATCTGGCCTTATGTGCTTGAGGCGATAGCGAATCATATTTAAATTAGGCCCGATATATGCGTTAGCGCCGTGCGGTGGCCATCATTTATGAAACGTTGGGCGGTTTAAAAATCGAGTGCGTTTTTTAGAATCGCCACTTCTACTCGTGGAAGACGATGAAACTTTCTCTCGGCATCATCTTTTCATCAATTTGCTCGGCAACATTTTCCTACTTCTATCGCAGTAATCCACTGTGGGAGCGAGGTAAGAGTATGATTTTTTTTAAAGAAACCCTATTTAAATTTTATCATTGTAATTTTGAAAAATATGCATATTTGAATATGTACAGATGTTGGAAAAGTTGATAATATTATTTTAAGCTCTCAAGTTCAAATAATAATAAACATAAATGAAAGAAAAAAAATTAAAAAAAAATAAAAAAAGAAAAAAAAAAAAAAAAATAGGAAAACAAGGAAAAAACGAGACAAAATAGACTAAGTCAGGGGTCTCTTGTTCGCTCTGTAGATGTGCGCATCTCTCTCGATGTGCACGTTTTTCGGGCATCTAAATTGCGCATCGAGAGACCCCTTAATGTTAACTTTATACAGTATACACTTTTAAATTTAGCAAAAAAGACAAGGAAAAATTAAGGGGAGAAATGCTTTGATCAGTGAAATAGTCTAGAAAATCATAATCTTTAACTCAAATCCATCACCCAAATAAGAGTCAAATTCCATCTTAAAATGTGTTTTATTTTGGCGGTTGTCGCTTATTTTGTGATTCTGATTCGGAAGTTAGAATTTGAACAAAATGTGTCTCTTATTTGGGTATGGGCACTGTGTGCATATCCGTGTTGTTTGCCATATTTTAAATAAGATATTTTAGTATCGAAACCGCTAAAGCAAGTGAACCAACCGCGCAAAGTCCGCAAGACCTTATCGCCACACATGAAAGTAATTCTTAACAAAATGCTGCGGAATGAATTGCGCTCAATTGTTAACAACATGGCGTCTGGTGGAATGGCCCACACAAACCAAACCGAAAATATTCAGACGACTAATGCATTTGTGCCAGTTAACAAAGGTTAACTTTTAACCCCTAAGAATATTGATGTTGAAACACCAGGCGCGTACTGTAATTATAACGGTTTCCCGGAAAGTGACGTTTGTAAACAACGCTACCTACCCGTCCTAAACATAAAAATACGGTGGAAAATGAATATAGTAACGAATATCGGTGCTTTATCTCAGATTAAATTGGTAAAAACGTGAGTTTCTGCAATTTTTTTTTTGGAATTTGGTACAATTTTTTGATAATTGGGACTCAATTATTCGGTTCAGACAAAAATAATGCTAAAAAATTATTTCAGAAATATTGCCTCACAAATTTTTTCGAAAATATGTTTCGAAAATTCCGAATTTAAATAAAATAATTTCACTTAGTTTCATAATGTATATGCCATTTCATATATCAGTAACTAATTGCGCATCGGTGGATCCAAAATCGTAAGCCAAAAAACTTCATCTGGGAGACTCCCCAGTGGGAGTTAATTTAATTATTTCAGTTTCATTAATATTGTTTTTAGCACCCGCGATTCGCCAAAAATTCAGCCTTCAACTTCAAGTTCAACTAGACTCCATAAAAGAGAACAAAAACGTTCCAAGTTCAGTAGCTTACGAAATTCAACGTGATTTTCGGGACTACAAACCGATAACAAGTCAAAACTGATTCTAAGCCTTACTCGCCACCTGCTCCCATTGGGAGTTAAATTACAACAAATCATGTTTGNACGCGGAATATACAATGTGGTGCTCCCGACAGAATCCCACATTTGAATGTAGGATTCTGATCGGAATCCCACATTCAAATGATGGATTCCAAAAGAATCCCATATTCAAATGTGGGATTCCGGAAAAATCCCACATCATAATGGGATTATTTTTTTAATGTTAAATACATATTATCATATAGTTGCTAACATATAATCTTTTGGGCAATACTCTATGAATAAAAGACTCTATTTTCTATATAATTTACAGTGTAAGTCCTGTATAATTTAGAGTAAGTCCAGTTACGCACTTAGCCGTTATATTTAGCTTTTTCCCCTAGCGCCATTGTGTTCCATTTTTTAACATTTTTTCCTGAAACATATCGACATATTCAATATTAATCGCTCCAGATTTAGTGAAACACTTCATTATATGAATACTTTTTAGTAACAATATACACCCCTTACGCCGTTATGTTTCCGATCAGCCCTGTCGGTGCCATTATGAAATCGGTTCTGGACCCCTCTAAAATTGACTACCCAACCGTTTTCCGACCCAAATCGTGTACGGGTTAACTCGGGTAAGAGCTCGGGTCGGGTACACTGGGTTTATACAGAGATTAAATCACGACTATAAAAAACCTAAAGTGAATATGATTAAAACACTTTTTGAGATAAAACGTGTCTGGAGTCCAGACTCTGGACCTTCTAAATAATCCACTTGCGTACACCCATTTAAAACACCAATAAAAGTAAACAAAAAAAAAGACATGAATTTTATTGAAAACAAACTCACTTGACCTTATAATCATTATATAATGCGTTAAAATATTAGACTAACCTGTAGAAGAACTTGATTGTAAAGTGAATATGTGNTCATTTCTGGTTCTAGTGGTAAAAATTTGATGTTTTCGCACATACAAATTTCCGAAAAATCGCCTACGCATTGCGCCGTTATGTTCCCGATGGTGACGTTATGTCTCCGGTTTTTGGAACCATTTGGTGGTAAAAGAACGGCGCTGGGGGTGTAATAACTTCAATTAAATAATTTTAACCGCTTAAAAATTTAACAATATAATTAACAAAAATTACCAAAATTTTGTCGGAAACTAGAGAACAAAATCATTTTGTAAAAATTGAACCTTCATTTGTCTATAGTTTTGTATTTTTTCCGAAAACATGAGAAATTATAGACGTGTTATAAAAGTGATTAAAAAAGTTTTTTTTTTACTACGCAAGAAAATTTAGTATTACACTNTTTATTGCTTCCTCGTCAAAAACTGGAGTGGAAAATTTTCACCCGGTAGCGATGGGAAATTTTGGATTCAACGGACCGAAATCGACGAAAGTATAACTGTCCGACAATTTCCCTCGCCGCTGGTCGACGTCGACCAACAAGTCAAATTATTACACAATCATTTGATCAAAACTGGGGCTGCTGTACAGCAAACCTCAGTTAAGGTCGGTGTTCGAAATTAGAGAAATAAGTTTAACATTTTATCGGATTGGTTATAAGGTGTACAGTACTTACTCTCAATACGGACGATTTCTTCCAATACGGACGCTATTTTCGAGAATCAAAAACGTCCGTATTGGAAGTAAGGACTGTATTTGTGTTTTTTTTTCAATTATTAAACAGTGGAGAAAATCTTGAAAATCATGTTTTTTACGCGTTTTTTTTCTAGAAATCATGTCTTTTCCCCAGCAATAAGGTCTTATGGTGGAAAACATTTTTCTTTCAGGTAGTTATAAGGTCAAGTCAGTTTTTTTTAAGGTGAATTCAGTTTTGTTTTAGTCCGACCGGCACTACCGGAAAACGGAGAAAGTTTTCTACAGAAAAAAAATAAATTTTTCTAAAACTCACATATATGATGCAGTTTGATGCGTATATTACGTTGGTGAAATAAAAAAGTTGAAAATGAGACACGTTTTGGCGCTAGAGAGCATTTTAGAGGCCATTTTTGGCAAATTTTCTCCGTTTTCCGGTAGTGCCGTCTGACCTTATAACGATATCTCCCTTTTTTTCTCGGTTTTAAGTAAAAAATATCGAACGTTATTAAGGGCTTTGTTGTGTTTACAAATCCTGCGTTGGAACTGCCCGAAGAAGTGGAAAATAACGCGTTAATTTTGATCAACGATAAAATTCCGCAATTTTGCCGGACATTGGAAAAAACGTGGCGTCAGTATTTTACAGATCCGTTAATTCCATCACTATTATCTGGTGCACTTAGTTATAAGCAACTTGCAGCATCATCCGTTGGGTTGAAGAAAGCTGGTTCTTGGGATAAAATTGTTTTGAACGGTGGCAGAGTGGTTGATGGCGATTTTAAGGTATTAAGTTTACACCTTTTACAAGTCGAACTCCAATAGGGCCGTCTTACTCAAATAGGGTCCTTTTGGAAAAAAATGTTACCAAAATTATTACTTAGGACTGTAGTTACATTTGTCAATAAACAGTTGGTGTGGTAACGAGCTGACAAGTAACCAGTTGAAGTGACACTTTTTTTTCGAAGTGACACTTTTTTTCGAAGTGACACTTTGGGAGTTTTTTGGGCAAAAATGGACAAAAGTGACAGTTTGAAACGAGTTGACAGTTTTTGAGGAAAAAATCGGAAACGAAAGTGTCAACTCGTTACCACACCAACTGTATTTTCCACAAATCTCCAACTGAAGAATTCATTAGAAAGACGATTTTTCACTGGACTACAAATTTTGGTTATAAGGTCTTATTCAACAATTTGTTTATTTGATTTACTTTCTTTTACCCTTGACCTTTTTACCATAAGCCCATTCTGAAAAATAAATAACATACAGGTAATAGTGATATGGAATACAGTCCTCAACCATTTATCGGACGTTTTTTAATAGAATGACTCCATTTTGGCCAAAAAAGCGTCCGATAAATGGTTAAGGACTTATTTTGTTTATAGCATTATTTTAAAATACACTCTAGGGATGTTCATTGTTGGCTTTTGATCGCGCAAATGTGTCGAAATTAGTATTCCACCATAGTAGAAACAATTGGTTTGGCACAGCTCGTGCTCTTATTGGCGGAACGCCAAATGTTACTGTCGAGCTTCATAAGGTAACGACATATATTCTATTTATATACCTTTATTTATTTGACTATAAAAAAGGGCTAGTCATAAAAAAATAATATACCGCCATTTTTTGTGTATACTTAGTGAATATTACAAAACTTAATTTTGACCTAGCCGCTTCCTGATATTTACTGTTTACAACTGTTTATATTAACATTTTGCTAGAAAAACGCAAGAGTTGGTCAATTCAGAAGAATCTGAATACCCCTTTATAATACGATATTAGTAGTAACCCTCTCTAACCCCTATTTTTTGGCTATTAATCTTTAACTCACAGGGGGAAGTGCGTGTAAATAGACACGCAACTGGGTTTTTTCGTCGATTTAAGGCATATGGAGGCCCCGTAGGGCAAAACGGGTATTGCCAATACCGTATTGGTGACCCCCCTCAACTTTTCGAGAAAATTCGATTGACGGTGTTATTTTTTGCGTAGGTTGGAGATTTCAAACAGCTCTCTAGTGGGCCCTGGTGGCACAAATCAATTTCTGAATAGTCAGATCGACGTAGTTTGACNCAAAAATGAAATCATGAGAAAGAGGCGTGGGCGGCGAAACCGCGCTTTGATTCGCTCAAGGCTACATTCATCTGACCGCGTTAAACTCCCGCTTATGTCTTGTGTTATTTTCGTTATCGACAACTTGTTTCTTTTTTCAAAGTTTTTTTGTTATCAGTACCTATTTCGACAAGCGAACAAGTTGATGCATTTTGTCGAACATTTTCGACAAACATAAAAAAGAGAAAAATAAAGAGAGTAAATGAATAAATATTTTACCCTAGTAAGTATCATTTCTTTAGTTTTGAAATATAATAGTTAACCCCAAGTTCATGGGCTCAAAAGTCCGGGACGAATTCATTTACAGCACTTACTCCCTAAACGGCCGTTTTCAATTCTCGAAAGATCCGGGCGTTATGGGATTTTAAGCGCCATTATTTGAGCGCCCCTTAAGGGAATAAGGACTGTATTTTATCAATAACCCCCCATAGTATGGGGCCCATACGGTATGGGCCATACCCCACGAAGACTATTTTTTAATTTGTTCTGAGCAAAAAATTAATTTAAAGACATTTTTTTAAAGAAAAAAATGTCGGTTTTTTATCCAAAGTTGTCATTTTTAAAGAAAAAAATGTCGGTTTTTNGATTTTGATGTTTGGTTTTTAGTTTTCTTGGCTGATATAAAACAGGTTTAATTGAGATTTTCTTGTCTTTTTTCTGCGATTCTGTAGAATCCCCGGAAAGTGACACAATTTCATCTTGATCGAGCTTTGGCCAGGGCTCGGCATACTTTTCCAAAAGTTGAGCTGGCCTGCCGAGCTAGAAAATAAAAATGAACTGGCCTGTCGAACCCACCTGTTGCCGAGCCCTGGCTTTGCTATTGTTTCGGCTTCTTGAAGCAATTCTTCCATCGATTTCATTGTGACATTTGGATCAACTTTTTGGTTGTTATTAACTTCCGGTTTTATTTCCGGAACCGGTAATTCAACCGTAAACGATTTTTTCTCTTTCTTTACTACTTTTTTCGGTTTCTCATTTGCCAGCGTTTTATCTTCATTTTTAGCCGAAATCGCAATTCGCCCGACATTGCCGACATTTTTTGATATTCCGAGATTTTCCGGGGTTCTATTTTGTCTTCTGAGTACTCTTGTCATAAATTTTTATTTCTCTCTTTTTAGCGCTTTGTGATTTGGAGAGCGTCATAGTGTTAACGAAGGCGAAAACAACAAACATCTCGTAACTATAGCGATTCTAACAATTGGGTCGTTTTATTCTTTATATTTATAATTTAAAATAAAGTCAGAAGTACTAAAGTGCAGTTATGGGATACAAACATTTTTTGAAAAAGGGCCGAATAACGAATTCTAATATAACACTCAAATTTAAAGGTCACCAGTAAATGTTACAACACTTGAAATCATACACCATAATAGCTAAAGGGTACTTTCGCGACCACATTTGGTCGCGAAATGATCTTTTAGACAAGGTTTCGCGACCATTATTTTCCACCTAAAAATAGTGATCGTGAACATATAGTGATCGTGAAACCTCACCCAAAACGTCATTTCGCGACCATTTTTTGAACAACAATTTGCGACCAATCCATGTGGTCGCAAAACTACCCAAAATACAACTTTTTTCGCGACCACAATTGGTCCCCACTCCGCATAATAGGCCATTTTTACAGGTTTTAGACTTTCTTGTAAACTTTACAGTTGTGTACACCATATCGTAACGACCGATAGTGTAACGATTAACCCATATCGTTACGTTTTTGTGTATACAACGTATGTATACAAACCCTACCGGAATGTTTTTTTTTCGAATTATCACGGAAATTCAGGAATTTATCATTGCGGAATTTAATACGGTTATTAAAGAATTTAATTTTTTGGTAATTTTTATGATAACTTGGGAATTAAACTGACGGGATATAAGAAAAGTTGGAGATGGTTATACTGATATCTTAACATTGAACCCATATCGTAACAATTAAATAATGAAAACAGCGCCCTATGATACAGTCGAGAATGTAGGAGTTAAATAGCTTGCTGTATACATAAGCCCTTAAGTACACAAATATTTAAATCTGACCAATAGGGTAAAGCCTCCGTAATAAAAAAAGCGTTCCTTATCAGTCCATCAACCCCCAAAACACGTCAAAAGAATGTGTTCCCCCTAGGAGAGCGTCTCTTATGAGATATTTCTTAAAACTAAAAAAGTCAAGTTTACGTGAAACTAAGTTTATTCAAATAATTATTTTTTCGTACAAAATTGATTTTTTTTTTATTTTGTTAATATTTGACCAAAAAAAAATCGAGACTTAGTATAATGGAGTAAATACTATGGATAAATATACGGAATACCTGGATGAGATTACCGAACATTACCCAATAACCCAAAAGCGATTATGCGTTATTATTTCAATTCAAAATTTTGGCGGACTTGCTGGTACTCGACCAAATGCCGTGATTGACGGCACGCGATTGGTGGAAACTATGGAAAAGTTAAATTTTAAATGTCTCGTTAAATTGGGTGTTTGCACAAAGCATAGTGCGTGTGGGTTAATCGAAAAGGCATTAAAAAGTGTCACAAGTGAAACTGACATGATTTCCTTTTGTTTACTTACACATGGCACATGGTCAACATCAGGAAAAAAATTTTGCAAATATTTCAGCCACTTAATTCAATACATACAGAGTGAGGTAATCTATATGGTAAGCCGTTTTTGGTTCGCGAGTGCGCTGAGCGAATATAAATCACCAAAGAACGGCTTAGCATCTATATTACCTCACCCTGTATTGGTAACCACGCTTCATGCGGTTTTATTATTATTTTTATACAAATCGGATAAACTTTTTTAAATTTTTACTTCAATAAAAACAAAATTTCAGCCCTAACGCTCATACGGACGCCTGCTTCCAATACGGACGCTTTTTTGTGAAAAACAGTTTAAAAATGGACACTTTATGACAATTCGCCCCAATACGGACGCTATTTTCGAGAATCAAAATCGTCCGTATTAGAAGTAAGGACTGAACTAGAGTTTTTTCATTTTTTTCTAAAACATACCGATGTATATTCTGCATTTTCCCCGGCCTTATACAATGTATAACCGTTTGTTTTCGTTTTCTTGTATTTTTTAACTCGGCGGCGGCCATAGTTTAATCTTAGACTTTTTACTTGAAGGTTATTTTATAAATTATACCAACTGTACAAACTAAACACAATGCAAAATTCTCAAAAGGCCAAAAAGTGATGTTTTCCGACGGATATCTGATGTTGTTAGAACGACTAATTGAGCCCATGCTAAAATGTCCCGTCCTTAATGGGCGCCCAAAACTATTTTTCATTTTAACCTGTCGAGGCAGTTTTTGTGAATTTCAAGGAATGAACGAACTCGGGATGGAAGATGCAGAAACGCCACATTTGATGAAAGACCGGTTTACTTACTGGGGATCCCCACCGGGAAATAATGCCTTTTCACCCGGGAACGATACGTCTATTTACGTCAAATATTTATGTAACAATTTAGAGAAATACGGCCGACATCATGAACTTGACTTTATTGTTAAAAAGGCAAATAAAGAAATGTGTGGGCATCCCTCAATACTGGTTCAATTGAGTGATTAAATTAGTAGCGCATTTCATATTTTTTTTAGTATAGGAATCAGTAAAGCTCTGTTACCCTAATATGTCGAAAAATATTTTTTAGATTGCACCATTTTGTGGTTTATGTGACCAATTAACGGCCAGATAAGATTGCACCATTTTGTGGTTTATGTGGCCAATCAACGGTCAGATAAGTTTGCACAATTTTCTGATTTATGTGGCCAATCTACGGTCACAGTAAATTGGACCATTTTGCGGTTGATTTTCCAAATCAGCGGCCACACTGTATCTAATAAGTGTATTTTGGCTTGATATTGAATATACGAAAAAAATTTAAAATTCTATTTTTTGTATTTTTTTTTAGTGAATAACCACGCAAAAATAAGCCACAAAATTAATCACTAATCAGACCGCCACGAAAGTTGAACGCTATAATTTAGCACCTCATGTAGAACATTGTTTAACAAAAAAGATGTATTTTTATCAACCAGTCAAAATGGAAATGCATGAAATTTATGACGAATTCCGCAGAATAAAAGACGAAAATGAAAATTTACAACAAATCTTGAAAGAAAAAGAAATTGAATTGCAGGACCGACGGTTAAAATTTTCACTCGCTGACACTTTTTTTTTAATCACTGTAAACTTAACTGAAGTTGAACTATTAATTTAACCGACAAGTAGAAATTTAACCAAGAGAAAATAGAAGACTCCGATTTCGGACTACTCGTATCGAATTTAAAATTAGACTGCAAGGCATTTCGTTAAAATAAAATGCATAAATAACGGGTCTACTTGAAATCGCCACACTTTTTAACAGTCTAGAGCTATACAGTGTAAACTCATACGGTATGGGCCATACCTTGACGAAAATACCATATCTTGACATATTTTAGCTCCAAAAACTCCTATGATCAGTACCCCCATATCTTGACACGTTTCTCAACATATCTCAGATTTTGAGACGTTTTTAATATATGTAATATCTTGATTCGTTTCCCAACATATCTCATATTTTGACACGTTTCTCAATATACCTCATATCTTGACACGTTTTTAACATATTTTATATTTTGATACGTTTCTCACAATATCATATCTTGAAACGTTTCTCACAATCTCATATCTTGACACGTTTCTCACAATCTCATATCTTGACACGTTTATCACAATCTCATATCTTGACACGTTTCTCACAATCTCATATCTTGACACGTTTCTCACAATCTCATATCTTGACACGTTTCTGATCATATAGTATATGACATATACATAATTTTTTCTTGTTTTTTCTGTAGTATCTCTTAGGCAAATATTGAAAAACAAACACTATCGTACATATATTATTATGTAAATTTTGTAAGACACACATCTAAGTTGTTCTATGTAAATTGTAATGTAAAAAATATTATGATGTTATTTAAATTTTGTCAAATGAGTTTCTTTTCGCCATTGTGATAAAAGCCGTACTATTTTGCGTTTTTTTTAACGAAATGACTTTGTTGGCTAAAAGGTCAGAGGTTCTGGAACCAATGGACCCCCCACGAAAAAAAGTTAGAGTAAAAAAAGAACCAGAAACGCTGTCATTATACAAATTCACAAAAATGGAATTTAACTCTTGTGCAAAAACGGGCAGATTTGGACCAATTTTGACGGATTGCCTCAAATCGTACAAAGAGGATTGGGTAAAATCATCGGCGTTTTTTGACGTGGAAAAACCCGGTTATCAACGGTGGATTGTTCCGCAGTCTGGACTGTACAAGATAACGGCGTATGGTGCGGGTTATATTCAGAAAACGGGAGCGATCATTTCCGGAAATGTGCATTTATTACAGTCTGAGCGAATTTTTATTGTTATTGGTCAAAAGGGAGATGATGACGAAACAGAATTAGGAAAATGAAAAAAAATCTAGAAAACGAGAGCAAGCCCGTTGCTACTCAGTGTTTTACATGAATTTCGGCCATCTTTTCTCCCGCATTTTCTAGATGGCGATATTCGAGTTTTTGACGTGCGGAAAAACTCGAGTTTGGCTATCTAGAAAATATGAAAGAAAAAACGGCGGAAATTCATGGAAAATGCTGAGTATACGCGGCTTACAAAATTAAAAATGTAAAGGTACGGTTTTTGAGCTGTTTTTGTCTACTGGTGTGGGTCGTCAGTTTGTCACCGAGCTTGTCGCGGGATTTACAATAGATAAGACCGAGTACTGTTTTAAACCTTCAAGCGAAATTTTCTCGGTGACACTTTTTTCCTCACACCAGTAATAGAATGATTATTTTTTACTTATTCAATGATTTTTAGCTCTAAAGGCCAGTTTAGGACAGCTCACTTGTTTCGAAGCCTTTTCTAAATTGTGCATAATAAGTTAGTCGTGCTTATTAATAGGATCCCGATCAAAAAAAAATTGAAAGGATTTTTTTTTCATATTTTCTATAGATGGTATAGAAAATGGGCCTTTCAATTGTTATGACGACCCTGGAAATATAGTTTTCACATATTGCCACCGCGGGGCGGCGGGCTGCGGGGGCACTTTTGTTGCAAAAATTTTGGGCGATAGAATCGAGCCGCTAGTTGTCGCTGGTGGGAGTGGCGGTTCAACCAGTCAGAATGAATCAAAAAGTACTGGCGACGCGTTTTTAACGGAATACACGGAAAGAAATACGATTTTAAAATCGGGCGGTTTTATGGCACAGCAGCCAGATATCGTAAATGACGCCTCCGGTGGTGGAGGACTGGAAGGAAATGGAGTCGGTATATCACCTACTTTCGCAGTACCAATTATGGCTAAGGTCTGGTTTTATTTTCCAAAATAATCACAATTTTTATACACCATCTACCTGCTTAAAATAACAGTATTTTTCCGCCTACGCACTATCTGCTTATAGTAATAGTTCGACCAGCTGCTTGTTCCATTTTCGGGTTTACTTTAAACAGAT
>SCLG01000899.1:14565-36169 GCA_004367875.1 Oikopleura albicans
TTTTTAAAGAAAAAAATGTCGGTTTTTTATCCAAAGTTGTCATTTTTAAAGAAAAAAATGTCGGTTTTTTATCCAAAGTTGTCATTTTTAAAGAAAAAAATGTCGGTTTTTTATCCAAAGTTGTCATTTTTAAAGAAAAAAATGTCGGTTTTTAGCCAAAATTGTCGTTTTTAAAGAAAAAATTGTCGGTTTTTATCCAAAGTTGTCGTTTTTAAAGAAAAATTGTCGGTTTTTATCCAAAGTTGTCGGTTTTTTTAAGAAAAAATTGTCGGTTTTTATCTAAACTTGTCGGTTTTTTTAAGAAAAAATTGTCGGTTTTTATCTAAACTTGTCGGTTTGTATCCCAAGTTGTCGGTAATAATCACACCGATTGCGCGTGATAAAAATCATGATTAATCAGTTCTAGAGAAGAAAAAAATCGTGAATGTGCGCAAATTTGAAAAATGACCGACTTTTTCACCTTCACAACCGGTACCAAGAATTCGGAACCAGTAAAATATAAATTACATGTCAAAAAAGTATAATAAGTATAAAGGTCTAAAATTAGACAAAGAGCTGAATGGATATAAACGTGATCGAGTTCAAAAGTGTGTTTCGTCATATGAATTTGAATCATATGACAGCGTCTGTATCATCAATAACCCAAAAATTAACAAAAAACAAAATACGAGAATATCGAACGAGAAATTATTTAAAATTTTTACTCATTACGCATAATTGAGTAATTTAAAAATTCATTATTCGTGACAGTGTAAGTATTGGGCCAATACTATTGGCCTAGGTTCCATTTAGATCAGATTTGAATTAACTCGCAGTGTCCTGTTTTGACACATAGGCATTTTTTCACTTTACATACGTAAGTCACTGTTTCAACAGTGATAAGTGATTTTTTCGCCATATACTTATCTCAGATATAAATATTATCTGTCTTTTGATATATGATTAACATATATTTCTAAAATCCGTAGTCTTTAGATCAAAGACTACTTTTTGAGTCTAAGAGGTTTAGTTTATTTTTACTTTCAATTGAAATCAATAAAATCATTAAATAGGGCCCGGATGAGATCAATATTCCGGAGTAGTACTGTACTGTATACCTGTACTGTAGTGGGTGAAATCAATAAAACGTTTTTTTATCTTTAACTCTCAGGGGTAAGGGGTTTTTGGGAACCCGTAGGGGGGGGGGAATGTGTGTATAAACGCGCACTTAAAAAACTCACAATAATTCAAAAAACTGGTAAAGTCAAGTTGTAGAGCTCGTCAAACTACGTCGATCTGACTATTCAGAAATTGATTTGGGCCACCAGGGCCCCCTAGAGAGCTGTTTGAAATCTTCAACCTACGCAAAAAACAGCGTCAATCGAATTTTCTCGAAAAGTTGAGGGGGGTCAGCAATAACCGTTTTGCCCTACGGGGCCTCCATATCATATGGACCATATGACTTTAATCGACGAAAAAAACAAGTTGCGTGTCTATATACACGCCCTTCCCCTGGGAGTTAAGTTACGTCAAACTGTATGACGTTAAATTCTTTGATGACGCCACAGAGCTTCTTCCGGGTTTTTTCTAAAAACAATATTTTGTACTGAAGATTAGTACACCAGTGTTGGAAGCGTTGGTGTGCGTTGGCCAACGCCCAACCAACGCGTTGGGAAAGTTGCAAAAATTAAAATAGGTTAACCGCGTTGTATTTCATATTTTGTGTACTCGTTTATACTGCTTTTTGGTTTTTTTTATTTAATTTTGGGCTTTTACAATAATTTTCAAATCGATTTGAACACAGATAATAATTATATTCAGGTCCTGAATACGTTTATTTGTTTTCAAGTTATCGTGTTATTTGCTTCCTTATTATACACTTATCTTTGCCATGCTGGGCGGGGTAAAATCAAGGTTGGCGGCGGCGGAAACGGCATCGAACCCTACCGAGCACCGCGAGATTGAGGATGTCAAGGTTGGGGGTGCATGCATTTGTTAACTTCTATTTCCATCGAGCTTCTGATAGAATCTATCTTGACTTCCGAGTTTAAAAATGTGGGTTTTAGCCAAAAACTTTTAGGCGGTACAGTCCTTACTTTCAATACGGACGTTTTTGATTCTCGAAAATAGCGTCCGTATTGGAGTGAATTGTCATAAAGTGTCCCTTTTTGGACTGTTTCTGAGATATTTTTTCACAAAAAGCGTCCGTATTCGAAGAAAGCGTCCGTATTGAGAGTAATGAGCGTATATGGGTTTTAGTTTAAACTTTCTCTTCAGTTTAGACTAAACTCTATAGCAATTGTAAAAGGAAACTCATATACAGTCCCTACTCCCAATACGGACGCTCCAAATATGGGCCTAAAACCCATATTTTAAATCTCTAAAATACAATATAATATATAATATAATATAATATAATATATAGCCTAAACTTTAAAAACATTTTTGAGGGTCAGTTGCGGTCCTTTGAGGGCATTTGGGGTCAAAAAAATGAAAATTAGATTTCGCACGAGAATTATTCTTATACATCATACATTCACTATTTTTCACCAAAAATAAAACAAAACGCTTTTTAGGTCATTTGAGGTCACTATTTTATTTAATTTTATTATAATGTAACTCGTGCACCCACACAAGGCTCAACGCCAGGCGGAGTCCGAATTTGCGGCTAAATTGATAAACTTGGCCGGCGTTAAACCGCAGCAAATTTTACGACGATTGCGTCTGGATGACACTTTTCAACAGGGAAAACGCGAAGTTAACCTCATTTTACTGACCGATTACACAATTTATTGCTTCCTCGTCAAAAACTGGAGTGGAAAATTTTCACCCGGTAGCGATGGGAAATTTTGGATTCAACGGACGGAAATCGACGAAAGTATAACTGTCCGACAATTTCCCTCGCCGCTGGTCGACGTCGACCAACAAGTCAAATTATTACACAATCATTTAATCAAAACTGGGGCTGCTGTACAGCAAACCTCAGTTAAGGTCGGTGTTCGAAATTAGAATTCTCTTATTTCAATAAGTTTAATAACATTTTATCGGATGAGTTATCAGATGTACAGTCCTTACTCGCAATTTGGACGATTTCTGCCAATACGGACGCTATTTTCGAGAATCAAAAACGTCTGTATTGGAAGTAAGGACTGTATTTGTTGTTTTTTCAATTATTCAAAAAATTTTGACAATCATGTATTTTTACGCGTTTTTTTATAGAAATCATGTCTTTTTCCCCAGCAATGTCTTATGGTGGAAAAAAAATTTAGCGATCAAAAATTTCTTTCAAGTGGTTATAAGGTCAAGTCAGTTTTTTAAGGCGCATTAAGGTGAATTCAGTTTTGTTTTAGTCTGAACGGCACTACCAAAAACGGAGAAACAGGAAAACGGATAAAATTTTTTATACAGAAAAAAAAATTGTTTTCTAAAACTCACACATATGATGCAGTTTGATGCGTAGATTACGTTTGTGAAATAAAAAATTTGAAAAAGAAGACACGTTTTGGCGCTAGAGAGTATTTTAGAGGCCATTTTTGGCAAATTTTCTCCGTTTTCCGGTACTGCCGTCTGACCTTATACATACGATATCTCCCTTTCATTTTTTTCTCGGTTTTAGGTAAAAAATATCGAACGTTATTAAGGGCTTTGTTGTGTTTACAAATCCTGCGTTAGAACTGCCCGAAGAAGTGGAAAATAACGCGTTGATTTTGATCAACGATAAAATTCCGCAATTTTGCCGGACATTGGAAAAAACGTGGCGTCAGTATTTTACAGATCCGTTAATTCCCTCACTATTATCTGGTGCACTCAGTTATAAGCAACTTGCAGCATCATCAGTTGGGTTGAAGAAAGCTGGTTCTTGGGATAAAATTGTTTTGAACGGTGGCAGAGTGGTTGATGGCGATTTTAAGGTATGAAATTTACACTTTAAATACAAATCGAACTCCCATTAGGGCCGTCTCACTCAAATAGGGTCCTTTTGAAAAAAAAATGTTACCAAAATTATTACTTAGGACTGTAGTTACAGTTGTCAATAAACAGTTGGTGTGGTAACGAGTTGACACGTAACAAGATGAAGTGACACTTTTTTTTCGAAATGACATTTTTTGGGATTTTTTTGGTCAAAAGTGACGGAACGAAGTGACAGTTTGAAACGAGTTGACAGTTTTTGAGGAAAAAATCGGAAACAAAAGTGTCAACTCGTTACTACACCAACTGTATTTACCACAAATCTCCAACTGAAGAATTCATTAGAAAGACGATTTTTCACTGGACTACAAATTTTGGTTATAAGGTCTTCAACAATTTGTTTATTTGATTTTCTTTCTTTTACCCTTGACCTTTTTACCATAAGCCCATTCTGAAAAATAAATAACATACAGGTAATAGTGATATGGAATACAGTCCTCAACCATTTATCGGACGTTTTTTTAATAGAATGACTCCATTTTGGCCAAAAAAGCGTCCGATAAATGGTTAAGGACTTATTTTGTTTATAGCATTATTTTAAAATACACTCTAGGGATGTTCATTGTTGGCTTTTGATCGCGCAAATGTGTCGAAATTAGTATTCCACCATAGTAGAAACAATTGGTTTGGCACAGCTCGTGCTCTTATTGGCGGAACGCCAAATGTTACTGTCGAGCTTCATAAGGTAACGACATATATTCTATTTATATACCTTTATTTATTTGACTATAAAAAAGGGCTAGTCATAAAAAAATAATATACCGCCATTTTTTGTGTATACTTAATGAATATTACAAAACTTAATTTTGACCTAGCCGCTTCCTGATATTTACTGTTTACAACTGTNTTTTACCAGTTTTTTTGAATTATTCCGAATTATTGTGATTTTTTTAAGTGCGTGTTTATTTACACGCATTTTCCCCCTACGGGTTCCCAAAAACTCCTTCCCCCTGAGAGTTAAGATGGATTTACAGTCTATTTTATATACCGTATGGAACAGCTGGGACTCTCGCGGTGTTGCAAAATTCTTGTTAAAATTTAGAACATTGCCTGAAACGCTACAGTGACACGGCACTACCGGAAAACGGAGAAAATGTTCTTTTTCCCAAAAAATTTTTTGTTTCTAAAATTCACACATATGATGCAGTTTGATGCGTAGAAATAAAAAAAAAAGTCGAAAAAGGAGACACGTTTTGGCGCTAGAGAGCATTTTAGAGGCCATTTTCTCCGTTTTCCGGTAGTGCCAGTGACAGCTGTTTCATACGGTATACATTCCATTTGGGCACAATCACCAGCAGAAAGAGGTGGTTAGAAGGTCTTGGCCCAAAACTCTTGGGTAGAATTAGCCTGAAAAACACAATTTTCAAAAAATCGAATTGATCGTGTTTTTATTAAAAAAATGTTTAATGATTTGTTAACGTAAAATCCAAAAAGGTCGTCATATAAGTTTGGCTGGTTATTAGGTCAAGTACCAGTAATTCAAAAGATAAAACCTTATCGACCCTTTAACCTTACAACGCTCATGTACATTCCGTTACAAAAATATTTTAGCGTGGCGGGGTGTCCGGTTGGTTAATTTCCAATTTGCACAGTACGGTTGAAATTCCATACAATGTGGATATTTCCTTTCATTTTGCCGGTGAAGATACTGTTGCAAAAATCCCAGCAAACGAGATCGACTCCATTACCCTATCATAAACGAATAGTAAACATATTCCAAATATTATTTTTTATTCTTCTAATCACCTGTACATACATTATACAGTTGCTACTCCCATTCGGACGTTTTCGATTGTCGAAAAAAGCGTCTCAAATGGGTGAATTGGTCATTTTGGACGGCACAAAGGTTTTTCACCGAATTGTTTTTTCAATGAATTACCCCGTCATGGTTTTTCGGCGAATTTTCCCGAACTGGGTTTTCATACAATTTCCCCGAATTTGTTTTCCATCGAAATGTATATTCCCCGAGTTCGTTTTTCATCGAAGTATATTTTTTCTGGTTTTTCATTGAATTCCACGAAAAAAACAATTTGGGGAAAAACCTTCGTCATATTGGGCACGTTTTATCCAAAAAGGCGTCACTTACGCGTAAATCGTCCTTCATGGGAGTAAGGACTGTACATAAATTCAAGACTTAGTTCTGACGGAGCTTCCATTTCCAAGAAATAATGTCTTTTCTTGCCTTCATTTCATGCCGCGTTAACCTGCTGAGTCTCAATTATTCTACATTTGCCTCTCTACCTCATTAAACGCGTTTTATTTTCAATATATTCGAAATAAATGAACAGAAAACATGTTAATCTTCGATTTCGATTGTGTTTTTTGGCTTTGATAGTTGAATGACGTTATCCGCATCAACGGCAGGGTTATCGAGCGAAAGCACTTTTTCTAATCGTTTTGAATAAGCCAAATACCATTCCTAAATTAGGCTCATTTTATTACGGGGGATAGTTCAAGGCCAAGACATATAAACTACCCGAGGTGGTTATAAGGTTAAGGTCTAAATTGACTTGACCTTGAGGCTTTTTGAAAAAAACGGACTTGACCTTATAAGCATCTGAAAAAGATTTAGACCACTAAAATTGTTTCCCGCCATAAGCCCTTGGTGGTGGGAAAAATAAATGTGCGTTGTTAAAAAAGACATGATTTTTCCAAAAAAGCATGATTCTCAAAAAACTAACTTGACCTTATAACCAACCCCCTATCTCGCAGTTTTTTCATTTGTTCCATTATCTTGCCGAGTTCTTAGGCCAATTTTCCACGAATACTAGTTTCAATATAACGGCAAAAAATCATAAAACCCTATAGACTATAGTGGACAAAATATCCTTATAACCACCCTCTTCTCTACGGGCATTTATTTATACACTGTACCTTTTTTAATTCAACATCTTGTACTATACGGTTGAGGAGGTAATGATTGTCAATGCCCATCGATTTCGTAGCNATTTGCATCTCTACCTCATTAAACGCGTTTTATTTTCAATATATTCGAAATAAATGAACAGAAAACATGTTAATCTTCGATTTCGATTGTGTTTTTTGGCTTTGATAGTTGAATAACGTTATCCGCATCAACGGCAGGGTTATCGAGCGAAAGCACTTTTTCTAATCGTTTTGAATAAGCCAAATACCATTCCTAAATAAAGCCCATTTTATTACGGGGGTTAGTTTAAGACCAAGACATAAACCGAGGATGGTTATAAGGTTAAGGGCTTAAAAATTGACTTGACCTTGATACTCTTTGAAAAAACTGACATGACCTTATAAGTATCTGAAAAAAACTTAAAAAGACCTGATTTTTTCAAAAAAAAATGCTTCTCAAAAAACTAATTTGACCTTATAATAGTCCAAATGATTGACCTGTTAACCAATCCCCTGTACATGGACATTAAGAAATTCGAATATACTACAAAGGGTCTGGTTATAAGGTCAAGCCCGAAATAAATGACTTGACCTTAATGCACTTCAAAAAAGATGACTTGACCTTGTGATCTTATAACCAGACCCCCCTGTAAGTGTGCTTGTAAGGTGTTGGGCACAAATGACCATGCTAGACCTAATAGCCACATGTTTTAATTACACCCCATGTTACATGGGCCATGTATTGTTATGTAGTCATCCGTTATCTAGCAGTTTTTCATTTGTTCCATTATCTTGCCGATTTCGAGTCGACAAAATATCCTTATAACCACCCTCTTCTCTACGGGCATTTATTTATACACTGTACCTTTTTTAATTCAACATCTTGTACTATACGGTTGAGGAGGTAATGATTGTCAATGCCCATCGATTTCGTAGCCGGACTTTTATCACTAAATATGCCATCGGGGGCGCATAAAAATGAAGCTGTGTCTGTATTGTATTCTGGCATTAGAAAAACGTGTTCGCTCTGGGAATTGATGGCCCCCTTTTTGAACTCGACCTCAAGGTTAGCTTTTCGCTTTTTCTCTCGTTCTTGATTGTAAAGAATATCCAGTTCCAGAAGTGCTGAAAGTGTTACGTAAGTTTTGTGTTAAAAATAGATCTTCGAAGAAGATTTTGGTGTTAAAAAACATTAAAAAAAACAAAAGTATTTAAAAAGCACATTAAAAAACACAAAAGTATTTTGTGTGTTAAAATTTATGTTAAAAAATGGGTGTTTAAAATATCTATTAAAACACTTGTGTTAAAAATATGTGTGTTGAAAAGGGGTGTTAAAAATAGGTGATAAAAATGTCCTTTAAAAATTGGGTGTTAAAAATATAAGTTAAAAATATCTGTTAAAAATATCCTTTAAAAATTGGTTGTTAAAAAGATCTGTTAAAAAATAGGTGTTAAAAATATCAGTTAAAAATATATTTTTAAAAATGTGTGTTAAAATATCTGTTGAAAACAGGTGTTAAAAATATCCGTTAAAAATATCTGTTAAAAAACAGGTGTTAAAAATATCCGTTAATAATGGGTGTTAAAAATATCCGTGAAAAATATCTGTTAAAAAACAGGTGTTAAAAATATTCTTTAAAAATGGGTGTATTAACCTTCAGTGTGCTTCTCCGGTGTGAAACCCTCAACCAACAGGGACTTATCGCCAATAGTGGTATAATCTTTTTTTATAAAATCAAATATTAAACGGGCTCGGTGTTTTCTGACACCAATAGTTCGTGATGTAACCAAGTCCGAAACATGTTTATTGAAATAATGACTTTTAGATTCCAGTAAATCCAAAATTTTATCTTTTCGCTTTTTATCGCCTGTTGCCGAGGATAGCCGACATAAAATAAGATCACGTCGGAGTTTCTGATAACCCTCTATGGCAAATTCTTCCGTCGGAATATTCCAATGTTCTGGCAAGCTCTCCATTAATTCATCAACTAATTCACCAACATCCCTTAGGTATATTTTTTAGGTTGCCCCAAAATTACTTTAATTATAGGGTCGGAACCAAGCATTGTTTGCCAAGGATTTTATGTTGGCCAAAGTTAAGAAATTTTACCTTTTTTAAAGTATTTACGACACTTTCTACGTTTTTATCAGTACACTCCATCAATAACCGATAATGTCTCAAAAATGCTTTTAAAGATTAAATTGACAAATTATAGGGGGTCTGGTTATAAGGTCAAGCCCAAAAAAAAGACTTGGCCTTAATGCACTCTAAAAAACTGACTTGACAGTATAGCCATTTTTTAAATACAGTCCTTAACCATGTTGGGAGTAGCATGTTGGGAAACATGTTTTTGAAAAAGACATGCTTTTTATACGAAAACAAAATTGTAAAAAGACATGAGTTCTGTAAAATGAAAATGTGCCATCGGGGAGAAGTTTTCATCCAAAAAGCATGTACAGGATTTTTAAAAATTTTTTCCCAAAAAGCATGGTTCTCAAAAAAAAACTTAAGACTACCGTCGATTTCTCAATTGGAAGACTAAGTCCCCATAAGAAAATTACTTTTGGGACATCATAAAAAGCTACCTTAATTCTTCTTCAATTTTAATATTTGTGGGAAGATCGTCTAGATGAACGGCAGTTGAGGTATTTCGTTTAGGTAAACTGGTAATATCCATAAAAGCGTCCCCAGTCAGCTTGGTACCCGAAAACTTTAACGTTCGTTTTTTCGAAACTATGGGATCCTTTCCGGCCGCACGATAAATGCTATAAATATCATCTTTTTTACTCCCTTTTAAGTCCTTCCATTTTGGGTCGATTTTCACCTGAATTTTTCAATGAAACTCATGATTTACAATTTTTTCGGGATCAAAAAAAAGACCTTATGCACTGCCATAATATGCAGGCCATATTAAAGACCAAAATTATGAAATTCGTAATCCCGCTTTATTTATTACAGGGTTCTGGTTATAAGGTCAAGTCATCTTTTTTGCACTAAGGTCAACTCATTTTTTTCAAGATAAATCATGTCTTTTTCACTTTTTTTGGGTTTAAATTTAGAACTCGACATATAAAGCGCAAATTAGGTTGTGAGTTTATGGGACCTTATAAAACCTCCTGACCTTTTTTAATAAAGGTTGGTATTGAAAGGTCAGTAAAAATTTATTTAGTTGACCTAAGAGAGACACAAATCACCGACCTTACAACCTCCCGATGACAAATAAGGTGTACTAACCTCTCTGTCGTCCACTTTGGTAGTAGAAAGCTCTATACCAAATTTGTTTCTTTTAGTTTTAAAATTTCGTTCTTTTGCCATCGTTGCCGACATTGGCGTAATTTTGAGTGAATCTTTTAAAATTTTTTCTTGAATCCGTAATGCTTTTGTATTTCCGCCTCTGTCCCGTATCATATAAGCCGGCCTTCGAGACTTTTCTCGAAAACTATGCAAGCAAATTCGACAAAGCATTTTGTTTTTGTATCTTTAACATTTTATTTTAATTTCTCAAAAAATAAAAATCGGGAAATTGTAAGAAGATTCAGCATATGTAATAAAAGTAGGGTCCTTACTCTAAATGGGGACGCTTTTTTATTCGCGAGAATTCGATACAATAGCGACGAATACGACGAACTCTAGTTTAGAGGTTTTTTGTCCAGACGCTTTCGGTTATAAGGTCAAGGTCTGAAAAACTGACTTGACCAAAAATGCAAAACATGATTTTAGCCTTTAACGATCAGAATATAACAAACAAGGCTTGTAGAAATTTTTAGCAAAAATATCCGTTCTTAGGGCATTTTATTTGGGGCGTCTCAAATAGAGTAAGGACTGTAAAATAAATAAATTGTGTGCAGTCGATGTCAAATCAAGATTGAAGATTCATATATAGTACAGGCGGGGTTGGTTATAAGGTCAAGGTCAAAAAAAGTGACTTGACCTTAAATGCATTTTTGAAAACTGACTTGACCATATAACCAACCCCATTTTTTTACATTTTTGCTGAATTTTTCCCAAAAAAATATGAAGACCTCCCAAATATCACTTGACCTTATAACCAACCATTTTAAAAAGTATTTAATAATAGCGATCTTCAAGACCGCTTTTAATTAGCGGTCTTCATCCAAAAAAAAAGTGAAAAAAGACATGATTTCCATAAAAAAATTTCCGGTGAGCTGGGGGGAGGTCTTCACCCAAAAAAAAGTGAAAAACGACATGATTTACCTTGAAAAAAAACTGACTTGACCTTATAACGGCACAAATGGCTGACCTTATAACCAACCCCGCCTGTAGCACAAAGTCATTTCGCGCTAGTAAAGTAAATATGTACAAACTTTTTAACAAATTATTACAGGCACGAGATTTGTTAGAGAACACTTCCGAAATTGTTTATGATTAAAAAGTCATAGTGCGCAAACGTACGATGTACGTAAATTATTTTATTAGACAACGCTGGTACGCAAATTCGGACACGAGAGGCTCAATGAGCAGCCAATCAGCGGCGCGCGAATATTTCTAAACATGATTCGCGCGCTGTTGATTGGCTAGTCAGCCTGGCTGGTTCTTGTCACCTCTCGTGTCCAGATTCGCGTATTGAGGGAACAAACCGCAATTATAGTCATTTTGAGTTTTAATTGGAACCTCAGAATAACAAGTACAGTCCTTACTCCTTTTTCGGCCAAAATGGGGCCATTCTAATAAAAAAAAGATCCTCTTGTGACCACGCTCCTTTTTCGCAAGCTATTTTCGAGAACCGAAAAGGAGTAAGGACTGTAATATTAAAATTAAAAACCACTGCCCCATTACAATTGCGAACATCGATTACATAAGTTTCTGAATAAATTTTCAATAAAATAATAACAAATATGCGTTATTTTAATTAATCATTTTTCGTTAATTCATCGATGTTTATGTTTCCGCCGGGCATTCTGAGAAAGGCTGGATTCGAGGCCAAAATTTGATCTGCCTCTGTAATTGCTCGATTCATTATTACGCCGTTTGTCATATCATTTTGGAACCAATATCCANCCATTCCGGAACAGTTACCGGAAAAAAGTCCAATTCCGGAACGCTTTTTATTTCAAAAAAGATTTGAAGTCCCATTCCGGAACGAAAACTCTAATTCCGGAACGGTTTTTGGGCTAAAAGTCCAATTCTGGAACAAAAGGGGACTTTGGCTCGAAATCGCAAAGCGTTCCGGAATTGGCCTACCCTCTGTACAGTCCTTACTCATTTTTCGGCCAAAATGGGGCCATTGTAATAAAAAAAAGATCCGTTTGTGACCACGCTCCTTTTTCGGACGCTATTTTCGAGAACCGAAAAGGAGTAAGGACTGTAATATTAAAATTAAAAACCACTGCCCTATTATAATTGCGAACATCGATTACATAAGTTTCTGAATAAATTTTGAATCAAATAATAACAAATTTGCGTTATTTTAATTAATCATTTTTCGTTAATTCATCGATGTTTATGTTTCCGCCGGGCATTCTGAGAAAGGCGGGATTCGAGGCCAAAATTTGATCTGCCTCTGTAATTGCTCGATTCATTATTACGCCGTTTGTCATATCATTTTGGAACCAATATCCAATACCAAAAGGCCAAAGTGGCGCCAAAAGTTTGGGATTTTTTAGTTTAAATGCACCAAGGGTACACCCAAGCGCCATTCCACCAATGAACACTTTATAATACTAAAATAAAATATAAAAAAATTGAACCAATCAAATAAAAATGCCTACCCGAGTAAACCAATATGGTATGGTTCAGCCTCTCGGGTAGGACACGGGTCGGGTAGTCATTTTTACCCGGGTCTAGACCCGAGCACAAATTTAGCTCGGGTCTGTGACCCGAGTCGAAAACCCGTGTTTTACCCGCGGTTTCCGGGTCGGGTAGAAAAAAAAAATCGAATGTTCAAATCAAAGGTCGGCAAAAATCGTAAAAAAAACTTGACCCAAACCACCTAATGGACCCGAAAAAATCAGGTCCAATCGGGGTAGGATAAAAAAGTGCCGACCTCTGTGTCAAATGTACTTTATATTATAAAGTTTATAAGAGAAGTTAAAAAATATTGCACCTACAAAAAATCTCTCCTTGGCAACGGCTAATTGCATCGCAATTTGTTTTTTCCGCATTTCATTTTGCATGGCCATTTGTCGTGCCATTTGCGTTTGCATTGCTTTCTTTTGCGTTTCTTGCATTTTATCCGCAAACGCGCTCGGCAATGACGATATCTGCCCCATGGTAATTTATTACTCTAAAAAATGTTCGCTTTTTTTTTTGCTGTTTTCTTCCAATTTTGTTGAGTTTGGCTAATTAAATATGCATCTCAACTTTCAAAGAAAAAACAGATCCCAGAACTTTTTTTCGTTAAAGCCTAAATCAATAGATTTTGATGACACGGAAAAGTTAAGTTTATTTTTGGCTTATCACACAGGAATAAGGGCGATAAGAATACAATATCGACTGAAGTGGTAACGCTTTTTTGGATGGAAGGAGTTAATAATAAAGTTTAAATTGCATAAGTTTATTGACAATGACTAATTTCACTTTTTGTGTATTCTTATTGCCATGACAGTGAGAAAAAGAATAGAAATTGTTTAAATTAGATAATAAAATTGCATACAACTAGATTCGACGACTAGATTGACTTAGCTGGAATCAGAAATCCACGTGGTGGCGCTGCGAAAATAGTTAAATCCATCTGACTTTTTCTTAACGCGACATCTTATTTTTCCCCCATAAGACCGGTCTAGACCTTGTTTTTCGATATTTTCAAGTGAGATGCTTTATACGACGAATTCTAGAAAAAAAACCTACGAATTTTTGTCGAATTTTTTCTATTACGGGTTATTTTTAAAATGAGTCTTCAAAATTTAACTATCTCGTGCCAAATACGGGTATCTTTGGGTACTTTGCGATGTTTTTTGTTTGTCAGTCAACAGATAAAACAATGACTAAAACCAACAGTAAAACGCTTTGTAGAAGCCATATTACCGTATTTATTAAATCTTTAGTATAGAGCCGGAAAGTCAATTATATCTCGCTACAGGGCCGGTAAGTTATTAATTCGTGTTTTTCAAGAAAGGTTTTTTTATAATAAAGCACCCTGTTTAGTTTAGCATTTTATTGGGTGAAGGTTAATTTTGAACTAAAATGTATAAAAAAATATTTTTTTTACGAATAACGTTTTTTGGGCCTGTCAGGCGAAGCGTTAAATCTTTAACATTTCGCTACAGTTATAAAATCGAATTTTTATTTTTTCGAGAACTTCTCGTCGAAGTACTTCCATAGCACGGAGAACATGATTCCCTGGAGACCATTTGCCATAATTCTCGTCTTTAACCCACGACCGAATAGACCCCCATATCCGTCTTTTTCGATAATATTTTTCGCCGCTTGAGCATAACTTATCGTTTCCGAACTCGTTTGTCGATATGTCTGAATTATAACAAGTGTCAAAACAGCAGCGTTTACGTGGGGGAAGTGGTCAAAAGTTATGACTCATAAGGCCCTGATGAATATCTTCACATTTACAGTTTGCAACTTAATAACGCAAAAAGTAAGAACGTTATTCTAGGGCCAAATTGTAATTTGACCCCTTGGTGCTCATATGCCACATGAGTCATGTGACATGACTCATAAGATCCTTTTTTGGCCCAAGAAATCAATCCAAAAAAATCATAAAAAGACATGATTTTCAAGATTTTTCTCCAAAAAAGCATGCTTTTCATTTGATCCAAGTCTCAAAAAGACCATATGGTCCTATAGGACCTATTTGCATTACAATTTCTTCCTCCTAATTCGAAAGTGGCCCTTATAACCACGTGGGGAATAGGATGTAACTATCTGTTGCTACATTGGTACCGGACATAAATTACCTTTAAAACTCGAATAGAGTTCGAAACACTATCGGAGACAAATGAACTACAGAAACCAATTCCAGCATTTCGTAGAAGTTTCTTTCCGGTCGTTTCGGGCACAGGGATTTTCTCTTGTAATGTGTTGTAGGTAGCAAACCACGGATAATGACCCGCAAAGGTAGCGCCCATCGCTCCAAGGGCACCATGCCATAAGGCAAACGGATTTCGGGCGACTAAAAATTACGCATTAAAATCAAGAAACTGGTAAGATTTTAAACATTTTTGATATTATATTCGGAATCGCTAACAAAACAACTGATTTTTAAGATTTTTCGAAAAAAAATTTTGCGTTTGATTTGATCTCAGACCTTATAATCAACCCCCTGTAATAAAATTGGAGCCAAAGTTTCAGATCCTGAAAAAAGACAGAATTTCATCAAAATATGGGGAATTTTTTTTGAAATTTACACTAACGTCGACATTTTTAGCCTATTCCGAACTTTTGGCCCATTGACCTAATTTTCGTAACAAATATGTTGGCCGACTACCCCAATTTCCCCCTTATGGCAAATTTCAGTAGGGTTTCGTAAACCTTATTTTCGAGTGTGCCAGCGGGGGCAGGTCTTCATCCAAAAAAAAAAAAACGTAAAAAGACATGATTTTAAAGATTTTTTCCCAAAAAGCATGCTACTCAAAAAAAACACCAGACTTGACCTTAATGCCTGAAAAACTGACCTGACCTTATAATGGCACAAATGGCGCACTTTATAACCAACCCCCTGTATAAAACGTGTCACATTTAAGTCCCCACTGTATTACCTTTGGCGCTCAATATTTTGATTCCCTCTTTGCCCTCAACTTGCATTGTTGTTTTGAGTGCATCAATAGGCATAAGGAAAACGCGTACTGAAGCAGCCGCTGACGAAGCAGCAATGGTTTTAACTCCCACGGGGAGATCAATAAACGATGGGTGATTGTTCATGAGCGTGAGGATACCGGTATTGGCGGCGGTATCTCCAAAACGACTGAGTGGGCCTTGCTAGAACTCACCGTTAACAAAATCATTCAAAATAGGATATAATTACTTACCGCCAAAGCTGGGACAATACCCTTGTAAAATCGTGGAATACCACCTTGTTTGAATAAGGTTTTCGCCGCCACGACAGTCGTTGTACCATGACGGTACTATAACAATATATTTTATTTTTTTACCAAGGTTTTTCGAGGTTAGTTTGAAATCATTTTAATCCTGGTTCGCAACTCAAAATGGTTAGAAAAAGTACATGGGGTCTAGTTATAAGGTTAAGCCCCCAAAAAATGACTTGACCTTAGTGCACTCCAAAAAATGACTTGACCTTAGGGCAAGAAAAAAAGTCCAAAAAGATATGATTTCTATAAAAAAATTTATTACCCGTGTTTACCCCGGTCTCTCTAAACGTATATGTCGAGTTCTAAATTTAAATCCAAAAAAGTGAAAAAAGACATGATTTTATCTTGAAAAAAAGATGATTTGACCATATACCGGTCACACCTTGTGACCTTATCAGACCCTCTGACCTTAATCAGACCCTCTGAAAAATAGACCACTAAATACTTTTCCACTATAAGCCCTGTGGAGCCCCGCTGGAAAAAGTTCCAAAAGACATGATTTTATTGAGCACAAAAAAGTGTAAAATTTTTGAATGCGAGCGACGGGGTCTTCATCGAAAAAAAAGCTTAAAAAGACATGATTTTAAAGATCTTTTTTCCCAAAAAGCAAGTTTCTCAAAACAAAACTGACTTGACTTTAGTGCATAAAAAACCGAATGGACCCCACTGTAAAAAATGCCGACCTAATATGGATTATCATTAGACTTCAAAAAAGACCATAAATGGTTCTTATAAGACCTTTATAAGAAGACTACAACCCCTTCGCTGTTATCTTGTCACCCGTTATCTTTTTCCGTTCGCTCCGTTATCTTACGGATTTATTTTGGGCCAATTTTCCAGGAACCACGAGCCCCCCCCGCTTCATTCAAAAAAAGCGTAAAAAGACATGATTTTAAAGATTTTTTCCCAAAACACATACTTCAAAAAAAATTGACTTGACCTTAGTGCAAGAAAAAAATGACTTGACCTTATAACGGTCGCCTTTTGTGACCTTATAACCAGACCCCCTGTATGTTTATGTGTTAAGCACTGCGCTGTTATCTTAAGGTGTCCCCGTTCGCTTCGTTATCTTGCAGATTTTTATCATGCAAAAGTTGCAAGATAATGGCGCAGGGGGTGTATTTTGTTCTGTGTTATTTTTTTGTCAAATATTTGAGGAATTTTTATTAAGTTTCATGCGGAGTTTACCTGATAGTTCATGATAGTGCGCATCCACATTAGGGAGCAGACTTGAATGATCATAGCAGTAGCACCAGCTCCACCACTTCCCAAAGCACGTTTTCCAGCCTTGTCAAGAATTTCACTCCAGTTTACAACACTTTTGTCGGCTACTGGGGTTACTAAAATACACATTTACATTAATCTGTCTTTTCGTGATACAAATTTAAACGTTGATAATTATTATAATGTTGTTCATTAATTGGTTTATTAAAAACTTTCATTAATACCAAATAACGTAAGTTAAAAATTTTCATTTCAGAAAAACGTGCACATCGAGAGAGGCATAAATTTTGGAGCAAAANTCAATTTTAATATTTGTGGGAAGATCGTCTAGATGAACGGCAGTTGAGGTATTTCGTTTAGGTAAACTGGTAATATCCATAAAAGCGTCCCCAGTCAGCTTGGTACCCGAAAACTTTAACGTTCGTTTTTTCGAAACTATGGGATCCTTTCCGGCCGCACGATAAATGCTATAAATATCATCTTTTTTACTCCCTTTTAAGTCCTTCCATTTTGGGTCGATTTTCACCTGAATTTTTCAATGAAACTCATGATTTACAATTTTTTCGGGATCAAAAAAAAGACCTTATGCACTGCCATAATATGCAGGCCATATTAAAGACCAAAATTATGAAATTCGTAATCCCGCTTTATTTATTACAGGGTTCTGGTTATAAGGTCAAGCCGTGTCGTTCTAACCGTATATGTCGAGTTCTAAATTTAAACCCAAAAAAAGTGAAAAAGACATGATTTATCTTGAAAAAAATGAGTTGACCTTAGTGCAAAAAAGATGACTTGACCTTATAACCAGACCCCCCTCTAACAATTCCAATTGGCCCAATGTGATTTTGGCCAACGTAGAAAATGGCGAAAGCTAAAAACGGCGAGAAATAAGAAAGGTGTAAGTTTCGACAAAAAGCTATTTTAAACCGTTTGCAGCTTTTCGCCATTTTCAGATTTCGCCGTTTTCACGTTTCTCCATTTTCTTTACTTAAGTTTTTCGCCGTTTTTAGCTTTCGCCATTTTCTACATTGGCCAAAATCACATTGGGCCAATTGGAATTGTTAGAGGGGGGTCCGGTTATAAGGTCAAGTCATCTTTTTTGCACTAAGGTCAACTCATTTTTTTCAAGATAAATCATGTCTTTTTCACTTTTTTTGGGTTTAAATTTAGAACTCGACATATAAAGCGCAAATTAGGTTGTGAGTTTATGGGACCTTATAAAACCTCCTGACCTNTTTTTACACATGTAAAAATCTAAGTTAACCTTGAAAACAAAAGAATTTTAACCGAGAACAATAGATATCATATTACAAGTTCTATTGTTCTCGCTTGTTTACTGTCATTTTAATTGTTTAAAAAGTCACGTGATGATTCTGGATACAAATTTTTTTCGTAACAAACAAGACTAAAATCATTACTTGTGAGTCAAACTCAAGTCACAATGAAACAGTTAGAATTTGAACCCAGAGTAATAGATTTCTCATGACAAATTATATTGGTATCGTTCAATGGGGTTTATCTCAATATAAAACCTAATCTCTTTTACTTGAAGTATGCGAAAGTTTTCAAAATTAAAGTAAGTCTCAGGTACTTGAGTTAAAGTCTTTGATCAGTTTAAAAGCTCCGGAAACTTTTATTTCTGACCAGTCGAAAAAATAAATCAGAGAAAATTAGAGAAGGAATAAAAATAGAGAAAAATGAAAAAAATATTCAAAAAATAGAGAAAAATTTTCATGTTTCATTTTTTAGCTATACCTAATTGGGTTACACAAGGTTATAGGTGTGAGCCGGGTCTATAAGGGATTAATCGTTCCCCGCGAGCGCTTCCTGTCAGTAACCTCAGTAACTACCAATTAGGTCAAACGTAAATAGCAAAAATCAATTTTTAAGTGGTTGCCTCAACTAACCCTTATAATTTGCTTCTTAGAGCTAAGTTATCGGTGCGGAACCTCTGACTTCTGCAATGAGACTTTATGAAACATGATTTTTATTTCTATTTTTTTAATGTATTTTTTTGATTTCCATCTTTGAAAATTCGAGAATCACGATAAAGAGATGTGACACGTATCACGATCTTCAAGGTAAACAAACTATTATTTTCACAATTATCGGTTTTTGGCAATTTACAAATTTATTATGATACAGTCCTTACTCATTTATCGGACGTTTTCGGTTCTCGAAAATAGCGTTCGATAAATAAGCATCGTCACAAAAAAGTCATTTTGGAAAGAATGATCCTATTTGGTCAAAAAAAGCGTCGATAAATGAGCGTCCGATAAATGAGTAAGACTGTATTATATCTTACGTATTAAACCACTAATAGATATGGTGTCTTCAGTAGTTAGAGGTTTGTAATAAATTGAAATTACTGTTCGTGTCGCTAGGTGGCGCAAGGTGTGGTGAGCAGTTTGAAAAAATTGATATGTCAATTAAAAATTCAAAAAAATGACAATGGGTTCTAATGAGTTAGGGAGTTATGGATATTTAATTTACTTGCCAAAGACCTTGGCGAGTAATTTTCAATCAATAACTGATAATAAGTCAGCCAAGTATTATTATTATCAGTAAGCGACAGAAATAGTAATTTTAATTTGTAACGAACCCCTAACTACTGTTTTCCCATTTTTAAATCGTATGTTGACCATAATAATTCATGTTATGTTACGTTATATTACGTTATGTTACGTTATGTTACGTTACGATTTTATGGAATGTTACGTTTTTTACGTAATGTTACGATTTTTACGAAATGTTACGATTTTTACGAAATGTTACGATTTTCACGAAAAGTTACGATTTTTACAAAATGTTACGATTTTCCCGAAAAGTTACGATTTTTTCGTAATTACGATTTTTTCGTAATAACGATTTTTTCGTAATTACGATTTTTTTCGTAATAACGATTTTTTTCGTAATTACGATTTTTACGAAATGTTACGGTTTTTTTTTCGTAATTACGATTTTTTCGTAATTACAATTTTTTTCGTAATTACGATTTTTTCGTAATTACGATTTTTACGAAATGTTACGATAATTACGTTACGTTATGTTACGTTACGTTATGTTACAATATGTTACGTTACGTAATGTTTCATAAACCTTTAGATCAGAAAGATATATTATGAATATTTTTTAAGCATTAGACTCTAATGATTAGAGGGTTATTATTTATGAGAAAAAAGTTTCCTGACAAAGAGAATAGCAAATAATCTCTCTTAAGTAAAGGGTTCTTGAGATTTCAGAATCAAAAGCTATCGTTATAAAGAAAACTAAAGAAAAAAAAGATGAAAAGAAAAGATTAAAAAAATCGAACTTGAATCAAAATGAATCAAAATTAAGAAAGTTTTATTATAATCAGGCGTTTTTGTCCAGATATCAATTGAAACGCTGAACTCATTTTCGATTTTGTTAAATTGACGTCAAGTCAAATAATCATGTCCATTATTTTGAACATCCATGAAGTTTAGCAGATTTACAATTGACGACCATGTTTTATAAACTTTAAACTTAAATAATTACGACTTTAACGAAGTGTTACAATTTTTTCGTAATTACGATTTTCACGAAATGTTACGATTTTTTCGTAATTACGATTTTTTCGTAATTACGATTTTTACGGAATGTTACGATTTTTACAAAATGTTACGATTTTTACGAAATATTACGATTTTTACGAAATGTTACGATTTTCACGAAAAGTTACGATTTTCACAAAAAGTTACGATTTTTACGAAAAGTTACGATTTTCACAAAAAGTTACGATTTTTACGAAATGTTACGATTTTTACGAAATGTTTCGATTTTTACGAAATGTTACGATTTTCACGAAAAGTTACGATTTTCACAAAAAGTTACGATTTTTACGAAATGTTACGATTTTTTTGTAATTACGATTTTTTTAGTAATTACGATTTTTTCGTAATTACGATTTTTTCGTAATTACGATTTTTTTCCTAATTACGATTTTTTTCGTAATTACGATTTTCATGGAAAGTTACCATTTTCATAGAATGTTACGTCATATTCCGTTATGTTACGTTATGTACGTTATGTACGTTATATTACGTTATGTTATTTACGTTAGGGTACAATATTTAACTTTAAGTTACGTTATAAAATATTATTTTAATATTGTTTATATATACTGAGGTCACATGTTTGTATTATGATCTGAACATTTGATAGCCACGATTTAGAATAATTTGAAATCGAATGACTTCACTTTTCATAATTCTCTAATTTTCAAAGATGAAAATCAAAAATAAAAATCATTCAATAAATGAAGAAGTAAAAATCATATTTGAATCTCTATTTTGATTATTTTTCCCTATTTTCTCTGATTTTCTCTTTTGCTCTCAAAATTATTTTGAAATCTTACTTATATACACTCAAATCACATGTTTTTATTATGATCTGATCAAAAATCTGATCTCAACCACGTGTTTAACTAATATAAAATCGAGTGATTTAAAATAATTTGATCAAATCGAAAAAAAAATTGAGAGAGAAAATAGAGAGATGTTTAAAATATCAACAAAATACTGGAATGTTTGGGCCGCCGCCGGTG
>SCLG01000900.1:18141-28260 GCA_004367875.1 Oikopleura albicans
AACGAAATTGAATCACTAACAGCCGAAAATGATCGAATATCACATGACCTTGATGAATATACAAATTTGAAGGCCTTAGAAGAAAGAGAAAATGAAAAAGGCGAATTGTTAGGTAAACCCTATGTTTCCGAGTTATTTATTTATTGGATAATGTGGAGTTAAAAATTTATATTTCGCGATCTAGGAGTTTTTTATAAGGTCAAGTCAGTTTTTTAGACCTTCCCCCGCGCTCGCACTTTTTTATAGAAATTACACGGGGTCTGGTTATAAGGTCACAAGGTGTGACCGTTATAAGGTCAAGTTATCTTTTTTACACTAAGGTCAAGTCATTTGTTTTCAAGATGTCTTTTTCACATTTTTTCGGTTTAAATTTAGAACGACACGGGAAAATAAAATAAATCATGTCTTTTTGCATTCAATTTTGGGGAAGACCTCCCCTTCGTTAACAAAAATTTTTCCTAAATAATCATGTCTTTTCCAACATTTTTCCCAACATATTTTTTAATTTTTATAACGTCTAGTCCGTTTTTGTATCTCTAGTGCATTAAGGCCAAGTCAGTTTTTTTAGCTTGACCTTATAACCAGACCTTTATTCTGAAATAGGGAAAATTCAAGCATAGCCAACATAACATTTGTTTTTTAGAGCAAACACGAAACCAACTTACTGAAGAAATTCTGGAAATTCGTCAGATAAATGACCAGCTAACCGGGCAGTTGCGGAATGTACAAACTGAGCTGAAAAACAATGATGAGCAAAATCTTATTGATAATTTAGAACGAAGGTGGTCTAACACTCAACAGAATAATCAGGTAAGCGTTAATTTTTCGGAAAAATAAACTTTTTTCCGTTACTAGTATGAAACTGACATGTAATGAAACTGTCTGTTAACGACGCACCCCGTGTGTTTGATTTTTTCTAATCACATTTGTCTAATCACCTTTAGGTATCTGAGTATGTCGTAACAAAATCATAAAATCATGCCGATTTAGGCCTAAGATTTCAGGGAAGAATTCAATAAAAATCTTTAGGAAAAACTTTTCGCGAAAAGTGGTCATAATGGGTTCAAGGACTGTAAAGTTGTAGACGCCCTGTAAATTTTTTTCTATTAATTCTTGAAATAAGGATCATTAATTGTGTTTATATACTGCAATATCCGGCTGGCTGGATTTTAAAAAGTATTTATGTTCGTTTTTTTTCATTACAATATTTTAACTTGCAGGCGATGGCAGAATTCATTGCTGGGCGGACAGTTGACTGTGTCGGATTACAGGCCCGAACCCGTCAACATCTTCATGAATATAACCAGATTATTATCGATCGCCTGAAAAATCAAACACCACAAACACAAACTGGCTACTAAAGCCAAAGCATCATTCTCGCGAAACAATTCAGTCTCGCGAAACACGGTATTATCGCGAAACACGAACAAAAGTCATGACACAAGTTTATTTTTGTATACCTTTAATGTTGTTTGACGGATATCATCCAATCGTTTTTTTTTGTCTTGTATTTGTATCGGATTTTTTTGGAGAAATCGATTGGACAATTATTTTTGACCATCGGAAAAAATTAACCTGCTCTAAAACTGATCAAAAACGATTGGAATGTATCGTATAGAATTGTACGTTTTATTTTCTATGTCTAAAAACAGATTATCTAATTTTATAAAGAATTTAATAAATTTTATGTAAAAAAAAAATCTTTTGGTTAGAATGAGTTTTACGGAGCGATTAAATATGGACTATTGTCCGCCCTCGTCGCATATTATTCATTCATCCTTTGGTCACGAGGTGTTAAGGGAAATTAACTCCCTCAGTTCTAAAATCTCACCGGCAAATTTGATGTTGCCGATATTCGTCACCAATTCAGATCCGGATGCGATTGAAGCTATTACGTCGCTGCCGGGGGTTAACCGATACGGCATAAATAAAGGTTGTTTTCAAAGGAACTAAACCATAATTGAAAATTATTGACCAATTTAGGCATAACGTTATTATTTTAAATTAATTTGAGGTCAAAAATGTGAAGAACTATATAAAATTTTCAGTTTAAAAACAGTACAGCTATATCTTTCTGAAAAATGGGAGAAAATGAGTATTATAATGTCCCATTTCCAGCAAGTTGCAATTTGACACCCCAGATGGGTCATATTACAAAAAATGACAGTACTCGTGTAAGTAGCATTGTTTGTATTTGAAAATCACGTGGTTCATTTGTGATATGAGTCAAATTATATGAGCATGGCCCATACTATTATGAGTCATATCATATAAATCGGTCACATTTTAACCAATAAAATGAGATCCCTGTATATCATATGAGTCAAATTAAGAGTATGGCCCAATATACAGGGATTTTATTGGTTAAAATGTGCCCGATTTATCGTGGCATATCATAACTTAGCTGAGTCGTCTGAGCCTAAAAAATTATGTTATTGGAGCTCCACGGAGTGTATCAATGAGTTAGATGGATATTTTGAAAACGATCACAGTTATCGATTTTTTATCCCCGTTGGTTCAGAAAGGTCTCAGATCGGTTTTGATTTTCGGTGTTGATGTTAAAAGTGCCAAAGATGAATGTGCAACTTCGGCAGATTTGCCCGGAGGCCCCACTATTCAAGCTATTAAAACAATTAAACGCGACCTGCCCCAACTCTTGATTGCTGCCGATGTTTGTCTTTGTCCGTTTTCTTCCACCGGACACTGTTCGGTTTTTAACGATGAGGGCAGGGTTTGAAATGTCAAAAATGTTTTACCACATTGCAAAATTTTCCAAGCTTGGCATTTCGGTTGTTTTGGTAGCAGCTTCAATTATATACAATGGGCAATGAAAGGAGAAAATTGCATTTATGTTTAATTATGTATTATTGTATATATTTCTATTATTATTTTTGTTATTACTATTGTACAGGGGGTTGATTATAACATTTACGATCTTGGTCGCTTGTTATACACCACTTGCACAGGTATCTTGCAGCAATTTAATATTTCGTCATTTAATTGCGAAATTTCATTATTTCCATTTTAGCATGATCGCCTACGCACTCTGTAGTTATCTTGCAGTTTTTTTGATAAATACTTCAACAAAATAACCGCGCAGGTGGTGTACGCGAAGTCTTCATATTTTTAGATTAAATCATATTTTGAGGCAATTTAGGTGTATTCTCGGATCCAATTGGTCAATGTGTTTTTAAAATTTATTTAAGGCAGCAAGTTTTTTTTGCGTAGATTTTTTCGTTTTGCATGTTTCATCCTGTATATAATGTTATTATATATTGTATAATTATTAAATATTTTATTTCTGAGTTACAGTCCTTACTGCTTTTGGGACGTGTTCGGTTCTCGAAAATAGCGTCCGAAAAAGGAGCATCATCACAAAAAGGATCATCTTTCTATTAGAATCGCCATATTTTTGCCGAAAAAGCTTCCCAAAAAGGAGTAAGGACTGTATCGAGTTTTGGTGGTACATTTCTTGCCCTTAGTTGGGCTTCTTTAGATCTTCCATAACAAATTACCGTCACTAAAGGGCGCATTATTATACCAGCATGTAAATTATGAGTTATTTATTAGTTAAGAAATATTTTGATGAATAAATTTGAAATATCGAAATTGGCTTGGTTGACTTTCAAACCCTTGGGAAGGGAAGAATGGATAACCAACGGTCTATTGATCGTTTGGCGAATATTGCGGTTTCCTATGCACAAGCCGGTGCCGATGTTATAGCACCGTCTGATATGATGGACGGTCGAATTGGGGCAATAAAAAACTTATTGACCAAGTACGACTTTGGCTCATCGGTGAGCGTTCTTTCATATTCGGCAAAGTTTTGCTCATCTTTTTATGGGCCGTTTCGCGATGCCGCCGGTTCAGCCCCGCAATTTGGCGACCGCCGAAATTATCAACTACCGCCCGGATCTTCACAATTAGCTTTACGTTGTACGAGTAGGGATGTCGCCGAAGGTGCTGATATGTTGATGGTTAAACCGGCCGGTGCTTATTTGGATATTATTTCTAAAGGTCGTTTTTCATATAAAATTAAGAACGGGAAAAACGTCTTCACTTTTGAGTAAAACATGAATTACAATAGGCGCCTAAAAATATTAAATTTTTTTTCAAAAATCAGTCGACACTTGTTTAAACGTTTTTTTTTATTATTTTTGGGGTTAAAAATGAAAACTTTTCGCCAGGTTTGGGAAATGCCAAATTTTCCAAAATATTCCAAATTCGCCACGTTTTCTATTAGTTTTGGACGATTTAGAGGGATTTGAGCAAATTTTGCTCATTTGTCCGCCTGAGAGTTAAGGCCTTATGTTTGTTTCTCAAGGCATTATACTTACCCTTTAGTTTACCAGTGATTATAGTGAAAAACCACCAAAGTCAAAACTCAGCATCCTGATTTTCCTTTGGCTGCATATCAAGTAAGGCCACGTAGACCTTAGAAAAAACTCATATACAGTCCTTACTCTCAATACGGACGATTTCTTCCAATACGGTACGGACGCTTTTTGTGAAAAAATGTCCGCAAAACCATTGAAAAATGGACACTTTATGACACTTCACTCCAATACTGACGCTATTTTAGAGAATAAAAAACGTCCGTATTGGAAGTAAGGACTGTATGCCATTTTCTTACCCGTATATATAATTTTATTAGGTGTCTGGAGAGTATGCTGTCCTTTATCATGGTGCCAAAGCTGGAGCTGTCGACCTACGCAGAGCTGTTATGGAAAGTATTCTTGGAATTCGTAGAGCCGGCGCCGATATCGTTATTTCATACTACACGCCGCAAGTGCTGGAATGGCTTGACCAGGACGAGAAACAAAAACGCCATTTAAAATCTGTCTAATTGTTCAAAGGAGAATTAAATGAATGCTGCTTTTATTACTGCTCAAATAATTTATTTATTGACTATTTGATTCACCGAGAGTTTTTGAAAACCGGCAAAATTGAAAGTGTAAACCTATTTTTTTTATATTTGATAAGATACCGTCCTTACTCCTTTTTGGGACGTTTTCGGTTCTCGAAAATAGCGTCCGAAAAAGGATCATCATCACAAAATGGATCATTTTTCTATTAGAATGGTCCCATTTTGGCTAAAAAAGCGTCCCAAAAAGGAGTAAGGGCCAGGGCTCGGCAAAAGTTACTTTTCCTCAAAAGTTACTTTTCCTCAAAAGTTACTTTTCCTCAAAAGTCCTTTCGAACTGCCGAGGAAAGTCGAGGAAAGTTTTATTTTTTGGACACAAACGACAGTTGAGGAAAGTTGAGCTTTTTTTCATATAGTAAATCCGAAAGTTGATCTTTTTTTTATTCGATTTTTGCCGAGCCCTGGTAAGGAATATGTAAATGGTTTTTATAAGTACTGAAACTGGAACTCTTGGAACATTTTTACCGAACGTCCACACAAATGCACAATAATTTTATATGGTTTCAAGTAAAAGCCTTACTTAAGCCTTTAAATTAATTTTTCTGATTTTCATCAACAAACCTTGCTGTAAAGGAAGCCTTTTAGGAAAAAACACAAAGTTTTAAATTAAATTCCCGCAGATTTTAAGTTTTAAATTTAATAGAAATTTATTTAATAAATTTTGAACAGGGTTTTCAAACTCTAACGCTTGTTTGTCGTTGTTCTTCAAAAACCTCGTCAGTTCCTTGAGTTTCTGCTTGTAGTCTCGCCAATAAACGTTTCTTCTCCGTAAATAACTCATCGTAACGCTTGCAGTACCAATAGATCATGAAGATAATGACTAGAATTTATTTTCGTTATTTTCATGTTTTATTTGTCGCTGCTTTGTTTTTACTACAGTCCTTACTCTCAATACGGACGCTTTGCCGAAAAAAATGTCCCAAAACGGTCGAAAATGGGCACCGTTTGACAATTTACCCCAATACGGACGCTATTTTCGAGAATTAAAATCGTCCGTATAGGAAGTAAGGACTGTATACAATCCTGGTACGGCCGGTATGGGAGTGAGGACTATTTTGATTGTTAAGCAGGAGCAATGGTGGCCGGTACGCTAATTTTGCCTAATACAGTCCTTAACCATTTAGCGGACGCTTTTTCGGCCAAAATGGGGTCATTCTAATAAAAAAGCATGACGTTTTTTGTGACGATGCTCATTTATCGGACGCTATTTTCGAGAACCGAAAACGTCCGATAAATGGTTAAGGACTGTACCAAATTCGGAAATTATTATTTTTAAACGTCAATTGGTTTTCTTGGTTGTTGATTAAATAATCTCTAACACTACAAAAATCTGAAACATACCCAGAAATTTTTTCGGTAAGATCACGCGTTTTTTGCTGTGAAATCATCTGTGAAAGACCAGTACGAAAGATATTTTTCTAGATATTATAAAAAATAAACCAAACGAATGTTTTGGAACTAACTCCAGTCTTGCCTTTTATTGTTGTCGATTTGATCATACAGTCAGGGCTCCCATTAAGTGCACTGTTTCATGCAATGTAGGTATCTTCACGAAAGCGAGATCAAGTCTTGTTTTTCTGGTTTTTTTTTCAAAATTTACGTCTTTTTTAGCGTTTTTTATTCCTAAATTCACGTTTTCTTGATTTATTTCAAAAATCAATTTTGTTGAATTTTCCGGAGGAGATCATCAGATCAGTCCCTGACCAGATTCTGGTCATTGGTTTCAAAAAAAAAACTATTTTTTGTCTTTCAAAAATAGAAAATGCACAGCTTTGGATACCTGACTGTATGAATTTGCAAAAAAAAAAAATACAATTTATGGGAAGAACAACAGATGTAAACTTATTTCAAGCGAACTTTTTGCGAAGGGGTTATCGAAAATACTCGACTGGGTGGGATCAACATAAAGAAGGGCGATCAGTTGTCCTAAGGAAATTGCGTATAACCATTCTTATGTATTTTTAGCCGGCCATTCTGTTTAAACTTACAGGGGGTCTGGTTATAAGGTCAAGTCATCTTTTTTGCACTAAGCTCAAGTAAATTTTTTTTTGAAGTGTTTTGGGAAAAAATCTTTGATGTCCTTTAACGCTTTTTTTGGATGAAGACCTCAAGTCATTTTTTGAATTTGACCTTATAACCAGACCCTTGTAATAAAAACTATAAAAAGACTATCCCAATAAGGACGTTTTTCACGATGTTTGCTATCCGAAGCGTTTTTAGACGGTGGTGGTTACAAGGTCTAAGATGTGGTCCGCTATAAAGTCTTTTTTGAGGTCAAATCAAAAGCATGATTTTTTTGGAAAAAAATCTTTAATATCACGTCTTTTTACGCTTTTTTGGATGACGATTTCCCCGCAAGGTCAAGTCATTTTTCAATACAATTCATTTCTTATGTCTTGTCGGAAGAGGTTTTCACGAAATTGTTCCTATAAAAATCGGTTCTAATTGGGGTACGGACTGTAGTTGACTTGTTTTTTTCTAAATTGTGTTGCACACATCTAAAGATCAATATTTCGACTTTTCTGTATCAGAGTGGACACTGACGATTTTGAACTTATCAATAATGAAAGAAGATGTTCGACTAAGTTTGATGAATTCGATTCAATTTAAATTCGGTTAAATTTCTCTTTCAACGTTGGTTTATACAGGGTGAGGTAATATAGATGCTGAGCCGTTTTTTGTTCGAGAGTGCGCTGAGCGAATATAAGTCACCAAAAAACGGCTTAGCATATATATTACCTCACCCTGTAGTTTTCCTTTTGGTATCTTTCAATTTATGTATTCGAATATTTAACCCCGACTCGTTCTCTTGAGGTAACCACTTGCAAGCCAACTGGGGATTTTATCAATTCACCTGGCGGGCTGCGATTCAGAACTTTACGATACGTTTTTCAGAAAACGAATTTCATATAAAAATCTTTCTTTTTCATCTTTGAATAAATACAGTGATAAATTTAACGGAAGACCTTTTATGTTGAAATTTATTTAACATGCGCGGTAACTAGTTTATTAGCCAGCATGTTAATATTGAGTTTGCAAACTCTGCCTACCTGGCGCCCTCTAATGGACTGAATAAGGTTATTTTTTCTTGTTTTGGCCGGACAAACTACTCAGCCTTTTGCATGAATTTCCGCCGTTTTTTTTCGTATTTTCTAGATAACCAAACTCGAATTTCCGCTTGTCAAAAGCTCGAATTTCGCCATCTAGAAAATGCGGGGGAAACGACGGTGGAAATTCATGTAAATTGTTCGTTAACTCCCAAGGGTCACGACCGGATTATAAATCTGCGACCGGATAATAATAATAATGTAATTTCAAATTGAAAGTATCAAAATCTAATTACAAATCCGATCCAAGAAAGCCCTGATATACCAAAATGAGCAGTTATGTATTTTAGTTCATACTAAAAAAAACTGTATACTCTACTTTGAGTTAGGACTATAAACAAAGTTGGCTTGTACTTACATAAAATCATGAAGAGAACTGCCAACCCAATTGTGGGTATGAGAATACTAGGTTTATTGTAATATCCATTGGTTAATTTTGAACCACCACGTTTGGGCACCGAAGCTGGAGTCGTAGATAAGTCTTCATCACTTTCACCCAGTACTAAACGAATATAATATAAATATTTGTACAGATGGGTCTCATATTAACTCTCAGGGGGAAGGAGTTTTTGGGAACACGTAATGGGGCCCCATGGGGGAAAATGTATGTAAATAAACAAGCACGTAAAAAATTCACAATAAGTCGCAATAATTCAAAAAAAAACTGGTAAAACCAAGTTGTAGAACTCGTCAAACTACGTTGATCTGACTATTCAGAAATTGACTTGGGTCACCAGGGCCCCCTAGAGAGCTGTTTGAAATCTTCAACCTACGCAAAAAAACACCGTCAATCGAATTTTCTCGAAAAGTTGAGGGGGGTCAGCAATACCCGTTTTGCCCTACGGGGCCTCCATATGCCTTAAATCGACAAAAAAACAAGTTGCGTGTCTATATACACGCACTTCCCCTGGGAGTTAAGGTACAACTAGATAAGGTTAAAACTAAACTGCTGAATTTTACGGAAAATACCGAAAATCCGTTCGTATTCGACCAGCCACATGAGAAATGAATTTATTATGCATCACGCAAAACGCGAAGAAATATTTTTCACCTTGCTTTCAACTTTTTTAAGCGTTAGATGGGTCAATTCTGAGAAAATATTCCCGGTTTACACACTAATTATGACAGTCTTATTTCCGCCTCGGCGAGCGCCGTTTGACGACCCTTTCACCATAATTATTTTGTTTAAAAGTGAAATATATTTTTCATTTTGTATGGGGTACTAGTTTTTCTCTACCTGATGCAACGAGGGTTACTAAAATAATATAAATATCCATTTAATAAAAATAGTAAATATCGAAAGTGATCGCGTCCTGCTGACAAAATAAAATGGTAAATCATATAACATTTGGTTCAATTTTGTAGCTCGTTAAACTAGCATATATTAACGATGACAACAAATAAGACAAAACTGTTTACCGCCCTGTGTCCGTTTAAATGGACTTGGCCCCCATTCTTTGAGACCTATCGGCATATTATCGGATATTTTAACTGAACATCGCCAATAAAAAAATGGTCCGGGGTAACTCCGATAAATTATCAGGCTGTGAAGTTTATTCCCAACAAACAAATTCATCATAGCCTGATTCGTAGGGCTCTTAACCTTTAAACGCATGTATGGAAAATATACAAACTGGTGTCAATAGACGCGTGATCCCTGTTTGCCAATTGTGTATGCTGTTATTACTCTTAAAACCGGTATAAGAACCCCTTTTCAGTGATGCTGCGGATATTTGTTTACATTATTATTTATTATGTTCAAGATTACACGGGGGTTGGTTATAAGGTCAGCCATTTGTGCGGCTATAAGGTTAAGTCAGTTTTTTTGCACTAAGGCCAAGTCAGTTTTTTCAGGCACTAAGGTCAAGTCAGTTTTTTGGGGAAAATTTTTTTAAATCATGTCTTTTTACGTTTTTTTTCTATAAAATAGTGTCTTTTTAAACATTTTTTAGAGTGAAGACCATAATTCTCTGGGGGAAATCAAATGTTTAACCAAAAAATTGAACTTTTTCCTACCATTACTAGGTCTTGTGGAAAAAAAAATTTGGTTGGTTATAAAGTCAAGTCAGTTTTTTCAAAGTGCATTAA
>SCLG01000901.1:0-25290 GCA_004367875.1 Oikopleura albicans
TTCTGACAAATTTGAAAAATATTCTGACAAATCTGAAAAAATATTCTGACAAAAAAAATTTTTTTTTTTTGAGAAATTTTTCAGAATATTTTTGATTTTTTTTCAGACAAAATTTTTTTTTTCAGATTTTTGTCCGAAAAATTTTCCCACGGGTATTAACGAGCAAATGCGGTATTTCATATTTATGATTAGTAATGCGAATTGTGGTGCATAGTTATGTTATTTTCCCACGAGTATTAACGGGCAAGTACGGTATTTTATATTTATGCTTAGTAATGTGAAGTGTGGTGCATAGTTATGTTTGCGCACGTGTATTTGTTCTCTTCTTTTCCTGTTTGATGCAACGGTCAACGCGATGAATCGGGATGGCTCGTGTTTACTCAAAGTAAATAATGTCCGGCGAAAAAAATGCGCGACCTGCAAAGTCAAAAATAAATATATAAAGCAAAAAAAGTACAAACTTTTATCGTAATGTGCAGATAAATCCTTATATAAGTAAAAAAGGACATGTGTTGCGCATACGTTCAAAGTTATACTTACTATCGACAAGGTTGTTCCATGAGCTTTTATTGGTGCGAATAAACATAAAATACAAAGCATAAAGTAAAATAATAAAATGCTGGCGGTAACAAATAGGCTTAGAAAATACTAATACAAAGTTATCGGAATAAAGTATACGGTTTCTGATGTTTTTGTTTTGTGAAAACTAACTATCGTAAAAAACATGTGTACAAAAAAAACATATACTCTTAAAACAAACATTTACATAATTTTTTACGTTTTTCAACAAAAAAAAATAAAATTAACAAAATATCACGATTATTGATGTTTTTTTAGGATATATGTTTTCCGATATAGTATGTTTTCTCAACTACTATTTGCGCACTAGACTATATTTTTGGTGTAGTAGTCAATTTAGGGTACAAAGTCTAGTGCGAACACATCATTTGAGAAAACATACTATCTGAAAAAACATGTGTACTGAAAAAACATGTACCCTAAAAACGTGCATTTATACATTTTTTCTCCATTTTTTAACAAAAAAATGCTAAAATTAAAAAATATCACAATTTTTGATATTTTGTGTGGTATAAGTTTTCCTGTATAGTATGTTTTCCTAAGTAATATTTTTGTATCAGACTATATTTTTTTGGTGTAGTAGTTATTTTTAAGAAAAAAGAAAAGCGCGTAAACATCACTTGAGAAAACATACTATCTGGGAAAACATGTACCCTGCGAAAATGTAGACAAATATAACGCGCGGTTTGTACTTAATAAAAACAACACAAAATTAATGTTGCTAAATATTGCAACAAACGCAAAAAATATTGATTTTTAAAGATTCGAAAACAAATAGTTTCCTCGGAAATAAACATTGGTGACTAAAATAAATTTTGTAAATAAAAATGAAATGAAAAAAGATTATAATCACGAAAGGACTTGACATAAAATTGTGAAAATTGGAAAGGTGAAAAATAGGTAGCAAATTTGTTTTCAAATATGCGTATAAGTATACTCAAGTGTTCTATTCAGCAGGATTTTCTTGATTTTCACGCCGTCTGTAAAAAGCCATCCCGTCAGGAAGGTGTTCGTGAACTTCCATATCAACATAGACGTGAGCGAAATTTGGGCGTGGGTTGAGTCCAAAGTGTATTTGATGATTCAAAATCATATTTTTCATCGTTGTAACAAGCATGTGGCCGACATTTGTTTTATGGACCAACGATTGAACTATAAATAAAATTTAAATCGTAAACTAGTAAAAATTTTACGTAAAATCGAAAAAGAAGATTATCCAAGATTTTCTTTTTTTTCATTATCATCAATAAATTTGTGTGGAATATTAAAAAAACCTAAAACCTTGTAACATAATTTAAAATAAATTAACTTACCAATACTGGGGATATTAAAACCATCAGCGGACATGCGCTCATTGTGTCGTTCCAAATGTGTAATGAAAAGACAGAAGATTTGTATGGATTTCTGTTCAGGCCAAAGTTCCATTTTACCGTCGTACTCCAGTTTGATATTGCCACGAAAAGAACCGCCAATCTCGTGAAAAGTTTTCAGCTCTTTAATCATCCGGTTAACAACTTTATACATTTCGTTGGCTTCGCGTTGTAAATCGTTCAAGCGGTCAAAGTATCGTTCCATCATTTGGTGCTCAATCATATATCCCGCTTCGGTTAAACGCGTCAAAGCCACATTCATTTCGGTTTCAATTCGTGATACGTAAGACCTCGGAAAGTACTGATTACGGTGGTGTACTTCGTTTATGTGAGCAACAAGCACATCCGCATCATTTGTATTAAAAACAGAGTCCATTTTGTTCAAAAAGTAAGAAAATATATTGTTCATTTCTTGAACATGAACTGGATCTGTCATTTTTCGGAGCCGATAACTTGTGATATCAGCCCCTAATTCTGTATCATAATGTAAATTTTGGCTGCAATAGTACAACAAATTCATGCCCAGTGTCTTGTAAAAAAATTCTTGCTCAGTACACTCTTCATAAAAAAGTGTCAATTGACACAAAAAACAATGAAAGGTCTCTTTGTAAACGTGACATCCAGCAAGACGTAGAAGATTCAGCTGTCCCTCTTTTTTGAACATTTTTGTCATATTTAATTTTGATTTATTGTCACATAGGTCATAGACCTGGCGTAATGCAACTAGAGGCAGATTAAAAAGTGCTGACATTTTTTTTTCTGTTTTCTGCACAAAAAAAAATAAAATTTCTGTTCTGATAAAAATGATATCGATTAATTGGTTTTATACTGATTTTTAGCCAAAAAAAACGGGGATGGGAAATCGGTCATAAATAGCATTAATATTAATTAGGTTAGCTTAAGGATCTTTCGGTCTCTTACGGTGTATAAAAAGCACAAAAGTAAATATGAAACAGAAGCAGAACATGATCGCGCGTGCGCTGTTTGCTCTAATGTTTACATAAGCTATCGAGACAAAAAAAAGACGCTCAATGTCAGTCGTAAAAATGAGCGAGAGAGACGAAGCGGGAAAAAAAAGTGAAACGCCAAAATCGTCCAAGTTAAGATCATGGCCAAGTTTTTCATGGCCGCGTTATCCGACTGAAATGTTTGATAATGATTTTTTATCGTCCGAAGAGAGTCTGGACGAAGATGACCGTTCAACAAAAACTATTTCAAGCGATGGAAAATTTAACCCTGGAATTTCAACAGCACTAAATGGTCCGGTTTCTGAGTGTTTTGTGGGAAGTGAGAAAGCATTTTTGGACGGCAAATTTGAACTTCAACGTTGGGTTAAAGACATGACACGCTTGTTGAAAATGGGTGTTTCAATTTATAGCAATCAAAAAAATCGTTCTCGGGTCACGATCAACAAAAACGGATACGATAAAAATTATGGCAAAATCACAAGAATGTTGGCGGGATTTCTAATTCGAATTGAACAAAAGAATTTCGATAAAGAACCTGACTTTGAACTGCTTTATGATATTTATGACGACATTCTGAAAAACTCTTGTACTACTATGTTGCTAGATGAAAACGTTCAAACAATGTTTTGTGAAGTATTAGGTGCTTGGGTTAGGGGATTTACTTTTAAAGATAATAATTATTCTAAATTTAAATCATTCTTGAGTTTGCACTACTTGGCACGAACAGGCGATTTTCAAAACATTTTTGATCGTTGGAAAGCCTCAATTTATTTTACTCAAAAAAGGCAAGAAAAAATTCTCAACGAGCGAAAATTTATTAGCGCAATTTATTTTGATGTTTTGAAAGACGCTGTTGAAGGTGCTATAAAACAAAATTTCTATATTTTACCCACTATTATCGAAATAGGTCAAACGTCTATTCGCGATTTTACAAAATTTTTAAACTTATTTGAAATTCCTTATGCGGGTCTTTTCAAAAACACAACTAAACAAGGCGAACTCAAAGTTCAACTTTTTATTTCTAGTCTTAGAAAAATAGACGCCCTTGCTAATGGGGGAAATCCGTTATACGGTTTATACGATTTCCGGTTACGAAGCATTAATCAGGGAACCGAAGATGCTTTAAAATTTGCTAATTTTTTGTCAGAAGCTCCACGTTGGCTTCAAAATATACCGCCTTTGTTTAACGAAACATTAGAGTACATTAAAAATCAAGTAAACGAAATTTGATTTATTTCAAAAATGAGCAACTAATTTGCTTTAAAGATCAGCATGTTATCACTAATTACTTTGCAAATAAAAAACAGGAATAAAAAAGTAGATCAAAAATCGTTGTTTCCTTAATTATCAAATAATATTTTGCAGTTTTTTGTCTTTCGCAGGAGTTTTCTTTTTACGACGCGACGCCGTGTTGATTTTGGTTTGGTTTTATTTGCAGTTTTTTCCGTTGTTTGGTTTTCGGCGAGTTCTTCAATGTTGTACCGTTGTTTGAAAAAATTCTGAAAATATATGTCGGCACATTGATCATCAATTGAATTTATCTTATTTGCCATCTGTAAGTGGTCGAACTTGCCATTGTTTTTGATTTTTCCATCAGAAATGAATTCTTTATCAAACGCTGTCTCTTCTTCATTGTCGGATTCAGATGTCTCAGAATCAAAAAAGTATTTTCCCCGTATTATTTTTTTTCTACGAATTATTGGTTTTTCGTCTGATTCATCCTGATCAGTCGAATATTCTTCTGAACTGATCAAAATGCATTCAGAGTTAACTTGATTTTTTTCGTTATTCAGTTCAGTACTTTTTTGAGCTGAAAGCATCGGGCTAAAAATAATAAAGATGTTAGATACTTATCGTCAAATGTAATATAGTTCACGTTTTATTGTTTTAAAATTATTTCTTATTTATGGTGCATTACAAACACTTATCTTATTTCAGACACTATTCACACAAATTTAAAGCGCTTAAAATAAACGAGGGTAGTTATCTACAATAAAATAAAATATATTGGATGCTTGGTTACTTTATTTTTTCAACTGCGTATTTAAATAGTAGTAAATGATATAATATATATTCAAAATAATATCATAAGTTTGGCCAAAATAAACGTCATTTTAAAAGTTTGCAATAAATTCTCACTGAAAACGGATAAAAACCCTAATCCTATTTCGTACACTTTCGACAAAAAAAATGTAACGCTAAAAAACGTCAAAACTGATTCGTGCGATTAAAATAACTAGTTTATTTAACACAATAACGAACCTGTTTGTAACAGTAGACACATTCTCAGAATCTTCAATAATTTCTAGGGGCTTTGTGCCGTAGTCGGTCATATTTCTATAAAAAGTTAGCAAATTATTTATATTTTTAGGGGCTTAAATTACTTCTCAAATATGTAAGATCGGCCGGATTTTGGTGCAGAAAAAACAACTTTTCTAACACGATTTTCAAACCGCTCGTAACAAGAAAAACTAAACGGTTCGAATTCGTGACTACTTCTAAGCAGTTGTTTTTCACCCTTCCAAAATGATCCAAATCTGGAGCCGTCTGAGCAATATAAAATGCCTCGTGGTATCGGGGGTTGAGCTGGCCATGCTTTTGCCTAAGTATAAAATGTCAAAAAAAACGTTAAGTTAGGAAAATAATGAACCTCAAGTATTTTTTTCTCAAAAGGGGAAACAGTTTCGTCTTCTAAAGCAACTGGTTTGTCCCAAAATGTATTCGAATCGGCAGAAAGCCAAATAAATCTAGTTTTTGAGGCCTTGATTTGTCCCATTCGGAAAACATAAACCGATTTATTGGATCCCATTTTAGTAATCCCGTGAAAAACGGCATTACGGACAAAAATGAACTGTAAATTGCGCCAATCTCTTGCAAATTTCGGCTGCATCTCAAGTGTACTTGACCATATTTCGAGAACAAATTGTGTACATTTTGGGGAAATAATAGCGACCCGTTGTAAGCATTTGCCAGTCTGATAAAAACTTTCAATTACAGAACTATTTATCAAACCGGCCAAATCATATTTCCGGGACGTTTCTAACGGTGATTCAGCAGGTTCAGCAACTTCGTACATAATAGCGCGCAAAAAAATATTCTTAACGGAAACTGAGAAATAGCAAATCGAGCTCTATTTTATCGTGAGCGGCGTCGTGATTGGCGCTGAGCGTGCACGTGTGGGCGACTCGAGCAACGCTGGTGGGCAACAATTTAGAAGCTAGACTTTTTTCAAATCAATCAATCATTCTTGGGACAACGTCAGATTGCGACAGGAGCCCCGAATTTATTAAATATTTAATAGGTAAATATAGAGATTTCCGAGAGATATTTCTTAAGAATTAAAATAACATTTATTTCATTTAGTACACAAAGCGCAATGATTTTGTGTATCCTACTGTTGGCCGTGCGCCAAGTAAGTAATATTCCAGTTTCCTTCGCGGGAATTGGAACAGATGTTGGCTCAGGTATTGAAGGATCGGGACTCGAAGATTACTCAGGGGAAAGTAGCGGAATGATTCACGGTGTGGAAAGGGAAGTCCGGGTTTTTGACGGCCGATTTGAGGATTGGTACTCTAAAAAAATGCTCGCTGAACAAGGCGTTTTGGAATATGGCGGTATGGATTTTAGTAATTACTGGGAGTATTTGCCGAGTGATGATTTCGCGATACCCGAAATTACAGTTTCTGTTGAAACAACGGTCTCTGTGCAAAATGACTGGTCCTCAACAGCGGCTTATGGCGACTCTTATTTCGATTCAGACTTCTATCCTACAGATATACCAATATGGGAAGTCTCAACCGTTATCAGCGTTGTTGTAGTCGTTGATGATGAAGAGGTCGATTCGGAAATCGAAGAAAGTAATCTTTCGGCGTTCATTGGAGTGAGCATCACGGTCGGGTTTGTCATAACTGGTTTGGGGACCTTCGTTGTGATAACGTTGAAACGCCGGCAAGCTGTCCAAACTCGCATGAACAGAACTGGCAATACTTTGTTGATGACTACACAAAATGAGGCAAACGTCACGATCAACCAAGGTAAATATTTAAATAATTCAAAAAAAATTTTTCTCAAAATATTTTTTTTCACTTCTTTTAAATTTTCTATTGACAAATAATATTTAGTAAAATACAATTTTATAAATCATCTAATATCAATTTCGGCTACAACAAGACGTGTTGGGTACATTAAACATTTTCAATGTTAAAAAGCTAAATTATTATATACAGTCCTTAACCATTTATCGGACGTTTTCGGTTCTCGAAAATAGCGTCCGATAAATGAGCATCGTCACAAAAGACGTCATTTTTTTATTAGAATGACCCCATTTTGGCCAAAAAAGCGTCCGATAAATGAGCGTCCGATAAATGGTTAAGGACTGTATTTATTTTTCGGTAATTCATTGCTTCAAACGACTTAAGATATCGCTCAAACTACAGTCCTTTTATAATTCGTTATTTTTTTTATTAAAAATTTGTCATACAAATTTGCTTTTTTTTCGTTTTCGGGCATAAATCTTACCTGTTTTAGGAACATTTAAAAAACAAAAACTCGTTTTGAGTACAATTGCCTGTTCCAGGGATGCCCGTTTTGGGGACAAGGACTGTTAATACGTTTTCAAAATTTTTGTTGTGACAATATCTGGTTATGTGCTATATTTGACACTTGAAAAAAAATAGAGGACTAGAGTGTTGACCTTATAAAAGCAATTTTTCAGTGGCACGAATATAATCATAAATAAAAAATAAAATCATTAACTAAAAGTGACGCTCATATTCAACTATTTATTATATTCAAGGTTCGGTAAACGGTGCGAATAATGGATCTTCTTCGACTACTGTAAATGCAAAAGTTCCAAAACAAAAATCTCGTGGCAAAATTTTGAGTTACATTAACCGCCCAAAAAAGCCACAAACTGCCGCTAAATCGACTTATCATGCTGAAACACCGCCAACGCCACCCGCAGTGGCAACTTTAACTCCTCGCAGGCCATCTATCACTCGCAGCGATAAGGGTCCGGAAACCCCAATTTTGGTTGCTATTCAGAAAGACCAAGAGCGAAGAGCGAGGGAAAGGCGAAATAAGACCGAGCCGATTACGAAGGTCAAATTAGAAGACTCCGAACAAATCCAAGAAGTTCCGACTACTCAAGGTAAATTATCACTTTAAATGTGAAAATTTGTATTACTATTTTAAGTCTTTTTTCTTATAACAAATTCCAAAACTTTAATTGAAGTTTAACTCCTGCGCTCTTGAAAATGCTATATGCACAAATTTCAAAACAATTCCAAACAATAATATAAAAACTAATCAAAATTCTGTGTTCAAATTCTAAAATTGGGAACAGAGCCGCATTAGTTAGCGTCAAATTTTTTCTAATCATTTTATATTAATATTTTCAATTTTTCTGAACATGTTTTACTATAAGAGTTAAAATATTTATGTTTCTATTAGATATGCTGAATGAAACAAACGAAAATTTTATTACGGCAATGGACCACACAAATCTGCAAACGAAGTCGATGGATACCGAAAAAACCACCAGTACGCCATCACGATCATTCAGCCCGTCAAACATGTTCAAAAGTAAGTAAAAATAACCCACAAAATATTTTTTTTTACTTCAAACAATTGTCTTAAAATCGACAAATGCTTTCAATTTTGATTTTGATCATAGAGTACATACTGGCTATATTTTAAATCATTTTTTTTATTTTAATCCTGACTTTTAAGGGAATTTTGGAACCTAGTTTAACCTTTTCGAATTTTTCATATTTTATTACCTGATTTGCCGGCCGACAAAATCAGGTTTCAAAATTTGGGCGGACCCTAACACTTCTAACTCAAGAGCTCAAGAGCAGAAGGTAACATGCCTAGGGACTGGGTCTCAAGTTTCCCTTGAGGCATTGAGTCCTGGCCATTTAGGCTCATTTAGCGCTTTACGAAAAGACCCTTTTGGTTTTAAAGTTAAGTTGCTAAAATCTGAGCTCTGAAATTGTGTTAATATTGCTTAAGCCTATTTTAAATTTTTCTTTAAACATTTATGGTGTTCAGGCATGTTATTTCAAATTAATAAATTTGTTTTTTTTTTTGATTGTTTTCGTCTATAAAATAGCCAGTTTTAGCGTTGAGAAGAGATAATGTTAACCCTCACGGATTATATTATAAAAAAAATATTAATTTTTTAACAAAGCCATAATAAACGATATTTCAGACTTTTCTCCACTCATGACGTTCTCGCCGATTGGAGCAGGCAAAAAATCGTCAAAACCTCAATACTCAAAAGACTTGGACTCGCTGAATTTGACGCCTAAAGGCAAAGATGAGCCGTCAACTTCAAGTATGTATTTGTTTGAACCAATAGTTAACTTTAAACTATCAAAAACAGTTTTTGTTGCAACACGTTTTTTCTCAAAGTTTAAGTAAATATTATATATAATTTTGTACGTTGATCCCTGTCCCGTATTTTTATCAAGTGTGATAAGAAATAGAGTTTTTTTTTCTTATTTTTTTTCAAATGATCAAGAAATTCAATTAACAATTTTCAGAAAACACGCTGGACTTCATCAACGAGACGGGAGTATTCAAAGAGGGACGCCCACTTGAAAGTGGCCGAGGAGCAATTTCAACCGAAGCTGTAATGCACCCACTTCCTCGTCCGACCACGAATCCGCCAATTCCGCCAAGAAATCCCCCATCCGCCACTGATCCGCCACGATATGGACTTCGTCCTCGACAACCCGTTAACTACAAAGAAACATCTTCAACCAGCAGCGAAGAAAAAGAAACGATGTGCTAATTTGTTTTTTCAATATTGAGTTAAGTGTTTGATATTTTGGCTGAACGTTATTGCGTAAATAACTAAAAGTTCGCCAATATTTCGAAAAAAAATAGAAGTCGAATTCAAAAAAATATCTCCTTGACTCTGAAATATTGAATGATTGTAGATCATGTTTCCGTGCTCAAAATTTAAAAAACTCAATAATTCAACCATAATTTGAATTAATGTGTTCTGTAATTTAACTCGTCCATGTTTTTAGGGACCGCCGACGGTCCCTTTTCAAATTTTCTTTTTACTATAACTTTCGATCAAAATTCGATGCAGTATCTTTTTTCATATATCGATTTCATTTTGATTATTTCCAAAGTTTCTACCCAGAAATTTCATTCTAGCTTAATTGATTCAGAAGTTATGGATAAAAGAAAAATTGCACAACCTACGCAAAAACGTGGCCGAGTTAATAGCAAGAGGTTAACTCTAAATTCATATTGATATTGAGATCTTGAGTTTTTAAATACATATTACGTATTATTATTGATGCTTTCTAAGGTACGCTTTCTAACAGATAATGATTTGCAAAATTTTGGATACCATTTCATAATAATTATTTTACAAAAAATGGAATTAAACAGCCTTGAATAGAACCCAATTGGGTACTTTGAAGTATGTCTAGTTAGAAAAAGTTTCAAACTAGAAAGTCTCAAATTCATCAGTGGCTTAAACCATTTAACCTCGCCATTTTTGCGCGTATTAGTTTCGTCTGATGTTTTTTTTTCGTAAATTTTTCAAAGTTTTATATTATTTTAAATCAGCAAATTTGAGAGCGACTTATAAGCGTTTGTATGTTTTATTCATTCTAAGATTGATTCTCGCAAAATACTAATGTCTAACGCTACTAACTTTGTTACTAACATACTACTAAAACCTTACTTACTTAACTCATAAACAACTAAGAATGTTTAAAAGGTTATTCAAGCGCTTTTTAGTCAATTTGAAATATGATTGATTTTTGTTTAATAAAATAGGATTTACGAATCAAAATGTTCACTTTTGTGCCTAATTTGTGACCTGTCATATGCTTCCGATAGTGATACACAAAAGTTCTTTCGTATTATTTGTGCCGCTTTTCATTTTTCAGACTTTGTTCACTACATTAAAAAAGTCTCGTTACATTTATTTTGTCATTTGTCAAACACCACAGTGCATTTCAAATAAATATTTAGTTATCTCACTTTATTTGTTTTTATTTTGTTGAACAGTCCTAATCATCTGTGTATAACAGCGGAAATGGCCCAAAAGTTTCGAATTCGCCTAGAATATTAAATGAAACTCTCAAATCTTCGGATTCTACAAATGGAGAATTATTTATTACAGTAAAATTGGATTCCAAATTTTGAGCTAAAATGTTTTTCAAACTATATTGTGAAATTAAGTCATACAGTCCTTACTTCTAATACGGACGTTTTTGATTCTCGAAAATAGCGTCCGTATTGGAGTGAAATGTCATAAAAGGTCCATTTTTTAACTATTTTGGGGACACTTTTCCACAAAAAGCGTACGTATTGGAAGGAAGCGTCCTTATTGAGTGCGTCCGTATTGAGAGTAAGGACTGTATTTAACTTTTTAAGGACTATATAGACAAATATGTATTAATATTTTTTGGAACCCCTATCAATAGCCGTGTTTAACTGTTGCAGCGTCTTTAATACACCTCATATAACGATTTTTCAGTTCCAATTGACTTGTAAGACGGGTGTTTGTTTTAGCATCACTTTTGCTGTGTTGACATTTTTTATTAGTTTTAATACGAGTTTCATTAATTAATTTAGTTAAGTAATTGGCAACACATTCCCATAATTTTTAAACAAAATGAAAATCTCGCAATTGTTACGGATTGATTTGCAGGATTTTCCCTTTTCGTATAAACTCTTAAACTCAAATTATTCTAACAAGTTATGAAAGTCTTTCGCTGACCTGTGTTATCAACACAATTGAGAATTTGTTATGTCGGCGGTCAATTTTAAACGCACGGGCAATTTGGGGTGAATTTATTGCATCTTCGTATTGGTCGTCAATAACTACCAAACTGTTTCTTTTTATATTTGTGAAAAACGTCGAAGATGGAAGACCTTCTGAATAAGTAACGGCAACATCTGGCAGAATAGTATGCCAGTCAAGTTCGTCTGCTTGACTACCGGAACATCCAAAATAATACAAATTTTTAATTTTTTTCGTAAAATGTTGATGTTTGACTAGATTAAGTGCCATCGATGTTTTTCCGACTCCCGAACTCCCACTTATTATAACGCTGGCAGGGTGATGAAACTTGCCAGTTTTGACTAATGATCCTTAATTTTTTTTTATTATAAAAAAACCCATAATCAATTATAGTTCACCTGTAATAAATCGCATTCTTCAATATCTGAAATTATAAATTTGTGAGCTTGTTTAGGGTCTTTCGGTTTTTCGACTTCGTTTGATCTAATTATCAAAATTCTCTGACTCAATATTGTTAAAAACTCTCTAACGCGGTCACCGTTGTATTTGAAATTAATTTTTTCACCGGCCACAATTGCTTTAAAATTATTCAAAAATTTATTATCCTGATCAGTTATACGTATTTTAACAACCTCGGCTGTTACGTAAATTGACTGATTTGAATGATAATATGCAAAATTGTGTAAGTGCCCTGCAATTTCCATTTTAAACTATGCGTAATAGCGCAAATTTCATCATAATGTTAAGTTTATGTTTACGAACTTAATAATATTTGATGAGTCACGTTCAACACTCACCGTTACTCGTTTTTCTTGCGCACACAAAACAAAAAATTATTTCAAAATGGGTCTTTTAGCGTTAGTAGATTATGGTTTGATTAAAGAGTTGTGCGATAAATTGAAACGTGATAACCGGAAATTCACCGGAAAAGTCAAATCACTACCGGAAGAAGATGGCGGATCGACCGAAACGAACTCGAAAGTCGGCGAGATTAAACGACTTCTATTATCCAAAAAGCGAAAAAAAGACACGAAAAGCAAGAAAAGAAAACGAACAGAGGAGAAAAAAATACCTCGACCCACAGCCCGATTTAGACAAGCGTCCGAGTCCAGTTCGCAGTCCGATTCAGAGTCCGGTTCGAGCGCGTTCACCGATAGCGCATCAGAATGCCAGTCCGGTACAGAATCGGGCGATGACACCGGAGAACTTGCCAGTGGATCCTCCGAACCGCCCACTGACAAAACAGGAAATTTTAAATAAAATTTATACTGACCCAAATTTTCCTACTGCATATAGTGGTGACGTGAAGCGATTTTTACTTCAAAAAGAATCACTTTCACGACACAAACAAAAATTTCATACATTTAAACGTAGAAAAGTTTTTGTAGGGGGTCCGTATACATTGATACAAGCAGATACTATTTTTTATAGAAATTATTCGTTTCACAATAAGGGCTTTAAATATATATTAGCAGTCGTAGACTGCTTTTCGCGAAAAAATTGGGTACGTCCAATGAAAACCACCACAGCTGAAGAAGCTGCTAAAAATCTTGATGATATCATAAGTTCGATGCCCTTTAAACCTACACAATTTGCGTCAGGTAAGATTTTTTAACTCCCAAACGCCGTTCAAGTGCGCCCAATTCCTACCAATTATATATGAAAAAATTTTGTTTTTAATCTACTTATTTTTATAGATCAAGGAAATGAGTTTCACAGCAAGCATCCAGCAATATATCGCATTTTAATCGAAAAGTACGGAATGGTGATGTTTACTTTAAAAGAACCTAAAAAAGCATCAATGGTGGAACGGTTTATTCGAACATTAAAAACTCGAATTGAAAGATATTTTAGCGAAAACAATACTGTCAAATGGATCGGTGTTCTACAAAAGCTCTCCGAGGCTATAAACAATTCTGTTAATCGAAGTATAGGAATAGCACCAAACCACGTGACGTTCAAAAACAGAGAGATTATATTTCGTAAATTATATGGATCGCGCACGCCACCTATCGACTGCAAATTTTCAGTTGGAGATGTTGTAAGATTACCTTTGAAAAAATCTGTTTTCGACAAAGGCTATAAACCATCGTGGACAAAAGAACTATATAAAATAAAAGAAAAACACAACGACGGATCTGTGTGTTTTTATAACGTAGAAACATTAGAAGGGGAAAAGAAAGAACAATTTTTTTACGAGCAGGAATTAAACTTAGTAATACGCCATGAAATTCCTTCAACTTAATTCCGAAATGCCCCGGTGTTCCGAGTCGACTGAAAACAACGGTATAATATGGGAAGTTCCCAACTTAGAATTTGACACAAAAGGTCGAATTGCTGTCTCAAGCGTCGTGATGGATGTAAACGCGAGTGATGATTCATCTTTGGTAATGAAATCAAATTTAGTTGAAGAGGAAATGTATAATTCTGATGGTGTTATTATGAGTCATATTGTAAACAATGGACACCTGGTTTACACTGCGCAAACATTAGAATTTTGGAACGTGGATTCTGCGCGCCCGCGAACTTTATTGTTTACTTTTGAAGGTATCGATACCACCGATATTACCTTTATCCGAATTGTTCTTGCTATTGAATAAAATGCCGCGTATTGGCTTATGGTTATAAGTTTTACATTTTACCTTTGGAAATTTGTAATTACAATATTTATTTTAAGTAAAACGAGATTTATACCAAAAGCTTTACGAGGAAAAGGCGGTAAACGTCGAAAAAAACGAAAAAGAAAAAATGGACGCCGCAAATATCGAAAGCGTCACTAAGTGCCTGACAGATTTTGGTGGGATTTATAGGTTAAGTCAACTCAACCGGATTAAAGTTCTAAGTTTACCGGTTTCTTTTATAATTCTTGCTTATGAACATTGGCTAGCTGTTTATATATCAGACGAAACAGTTGAGATAATGGATAGTGCAGGCCATTTAAACAAAGGCGGTCTACACACAACTTTGCGACGTTTTTTGCGTTCGCATATTTACAATAAATCTTTTTACATAACACCGCAATTACAAACGGATAATTCAACTGAGTGTGGTAAGTACGCGGTGTCGTTTCTCTACTACAAAGTACTAACGGGGCGCTCTCTGTGCGATTTGTGCAAAATGTTTTCGACGGACAAAGAACAAAATTCAGCATGCATAAAAGAATTATTTGACGTGATACTTGACCTAGAAAAAAATGGCTGACCAAGTTGAACTGAGTTATTTCGGCCAATATGACACCGAAATTTTCACGGAGCAAGAACGGCTTATTAAAAAATACGATTATACCCCAATTGAGATAGAAAATGGTATTGGCCAATTCAGAACAGCGGGTGGATTTGACATTCACGTTGTGGGTAAGTTAATTGAAAAATATGTACTAGAAACTAACGAAAATTGTTTCAGGAGAATCTTATTTAGTTAAAAATTACTTATTTTGGCACTGCGCACATTTTTAACATAATTGAAACCAAAAAATGTTTTTCATCCTCTTAACTAAAAGATATTCTATTAAAATTTATTTTTAGGGCGCAAAAAAGGCTGGTTCTTGGTACACAAGTTAAGTGGTAATTTTCACCATGTGACATTTATGGACCTCGTGAATACGGCTGAAAACAAAATCCTTTTCTGTGAGTATATAATGCTATTTCAATGGGTTAGTTACGGACCTTTAATTTCAAAATGGCGGAATGTGCTTGACGGTGGCCGAGAATTATATGACGACTGTGGAATTGAATTACTAGCGAAAAATACCTATGGACACTCGAAAATCAAAGCCGATGACGTCATACATGTCTTAAGAGCACACGAACTGTGGGCGATGATTCATACTAAATGTAAACAAAGAGGTCTTGATGGCACAGCTGTTATTATGAAAGCCCTGTGCAAACATTACACATAACTCACACACTCACTTTCATTTTCACAATAAAACAGATTTAAAAAAAATTTTGTTGTTTTTTCTCAGCATGTTTAGTTTTTCAAACAATTTTGTGAACGATGATAAGGGTATTGAAGGAGCCAAAATCATCAAGGTCACGTCTCTATTCAATAATAAAAATACGTTAGAGTTTAATTTGGGAATGGATAAGCGCTATTTAAAATTGAGCGAAACGCAACTGTCACTTCAAATAGAATTACCGCAAAATTATTGGCTTGATAACGATTGCGTTTCTAAACTTTTTGAGCGAATAGAACTGTCTATAAATCACGAAAATCTCAATCGAAATTCAACCGCTTTGGATTATGCTGTATCTAGTTATATGCTAAGTAAAGTATCTTTTGATGATTCTTTTATAACATCAACAATGGACACTAACGGTTGGTTAGATGTTCTAAATTATGATAAAGCCTTTATTGCGGTTCATCAAAATTCCATGAGAAGACTTGAAATGGGTGAACTATTTTACAAGGAACACTCAGATTCTGGTGAAATTTATTTGGTTCCGTGGAGGCGTTATCATTTTGCCGTACAACTTAACCACGGCCTAAGTATGACAACCGATTGTTTACCTGCAAATATAAATGTAACGATAAGGCTCCATAGGGCCCCGACGTCTTTTGCAGTTATAAAAATTACTGACAATTTGACTATCAAGGATAAAAGAACAAACAGCAAAACTCTCGAGTATGCGTCAAATTTTAACGAAACGGTTATTCCAATAAAAAATCCCGTTTTATCCGCATATTATGTGTATTCGGCAGAATTAGAACATTCAATGTCACGAATGAAGGCTTCTAACATAGAAGTACCGTTTCTCGATTACGCAACCCGGCGAACCGTTTTGGATGGCGGGTTATCAAATTTCGACATAAATCTATTACAGGGCGCACTCCCAAAGTATATTTTATTTGGAATTTCTTCTTTAGAGCGCCTTAGTGGTAACGAAGAATTAGCTCTAACTCGATTTACTCAAGGGGACTTGGAATCTTTCGATCTCATACTAGGTTTGTAAAAAAAACAATAATTTCAACATTTTTTTTTTAATTTATTTTTAACTTATAGATCATGAGTCAATTCCTGGTTTCCCTCTAGAAGGAAATGGGAAAGCCGGTGTACAATTTTATCAAAATTTCCTCAAACAGACCAATAGGTAGTTCTTAGTGTCACTTTCAATGTAATAAAAACATACTAATTTTAAGGTACTTGAATCCTTGGTCTAGTGGTGTACTCAGTTTTCGCGATTTCGTTAACAATTTCATTATTGTTGCTAATTTGGATAAAATGAAAATAACCAATGGTATGTTACAACTCAAGCTGAAATTTTCGCGAGTTCAAAACGATAAACAAGCTCTTATTTGGATACCGGTTTATGAAAAAAAACTAATAATCGACCGAAATAATGATGTTACTGTAGAATAATTTTTATTTCTGTTGGCTGAAATAAACGGAAAATAAGTATTTGCTTTTAGCATGTTAATTTTCTTTACGACTTATTTGTTTACGTAGCCGGAATAATTTCGCATTCTGGAGTCCAATTTTAACGTCTTTTTGGTTCATCTCTTCGCGTTGGTCATTTACTTTTTGTTCGAGCTGTTTGATTTCCTAAATCATAGTTTATGTACGAGCGCCCCCACAAACGTAAATGTCATTTGTACTAACGTGAGCTTGTTCGTGTATTTTTGAACGGTTGGAGGCGTTCTCTTCTCTCAAAAAAATTATAACTGAACTTAAAAAAATGAATTTAAATATATAATATAATTTACACCAAGCTCTACTTTAACTGGGCTATTTCTTTTTGCTTATCTGCCATGATTGTCAGGTTTAATGGCGATCGGGCGCAGGATCTCTATAAATGTATCGAATTTAATAAACAATTTAACGAACAGATATTAATTAGAAAGTCTCTGGGAAAAGAAAAATATTGCCGGTCATTTATTCAGCGTATAAAAGATAAAGTGAGTGTAGAATCTTATTTTGAAAAATATGGCGTCATTTCTGTGGACACACTTGGGGCGATCGAAAATGCCGAAAATCTGCAAATATGCATTTGGACAAAAGTAGGTCAGAGAGATCCGCTTCTTCTTTCATGGGAGAGCCATACGGACGATCATAACAAACACTCTGCGAAACCGCTTCATCTCTACAGTAAACGTTTCAACCAGTTTAATAATCCCGATCTAAGCGAACTGTCCGTCATTTTGGACATTGATGTATTCACGAAAAAATTCAAATACGATCATACGATTACGTCAAGTATGAGACCAAAACGTAAAATGACCTTTTTTCAAGCAGTTGTGACCGAACTACACCCGTCGCTTATTGGCTCAGCTTTTGTTAATTGTGTTAAAAAATACGAAAAAACATGGGGAACGAAGGAATTCAGAATAGAAGACGTAAAACGACTCTATAAACTTTTTGGACTCGGAGTTCAAATTTGGACAACAACAAGAAAACACCGACAAAAAAATACCCGCAAAGTTTTTGACAGTTACTGGAAAAAAAAGTTGGTCTTAGAATTGGACAACTTTGACGAAAATGAAACAATTTTTATGCATCACACGGTCACCTATATATTTGACGTGGCTTGCTTAAACTTTTTTTCATGTTCTCACAAGTACTGTTTTTTTGGAACTAACACTCACGCTAAATTAATTGCTCACGAAGAATATTGTCGCGATTTTACAATAGTTTCATATAAACAAGTTAAATATGAAAAACCGTTTGATAATCTTCGGGAGCAATTGTTTGATGAGGGTATAATTCCAAACGCGTCATATGCAAACATGTGTTTTGCAACTTATGACATTGAGTCTTTGATGGTGAACGACAGTGGTCGGCTCGAAAACGGAATGATTTCTGTTCATAAATTAGCGACAGTAGCAATATCCGCTAATTTTGGGTCACAGCGTGATCATTTTTATTATCGGCGAGATATGAGCCCAGAAAGTTTAAAATATTTGGTTAAAGAGTTCTATCAGGGTCTTATTTTTTTACGATTAGAAATGATCAAACTGCTACCCTCAACTATTGAAATGGGCTTGAAAAAATACCTTAACTTTTTGAAAACAGAAAAATTCAAAAATTCGTCACCCATGGAGAAAGCAGTTGTAACAAAAAAAGTGGGAATCTTGAGGGAAATGATGTCTTTAAGAGTATACAGCTGGAATGGCGGTAAGTGAACATTTTTACATACTTTTAGTATTATCCGTCGACTTAATTAACGTCACCATCCTCTTAGGGGTTAAATACTAATTATATCTTAAGAGCGCTACGATCTCAATGTTTTGTTAACACCTCTTATGGAACTGTTTTCAAATGACGAAAATTTGTTTCAAAAATTGACATGCATAAAACGCGGTACGGGTTATATGGAAATCCGTTATGGGAAAATAATTTTTCGCGATTTCCTAAACTTTTCTTGCCCAATGAGTCTAGGTATTACTTTTTGTATATATATATGAACTATAGAATAATTTCATTTATTAAGACAAATTTGCTCAATCATGCGGTGTTACTTCGATTTCAAAAAGTATTTTTCCGTATGAAAAGTGGAGTTCAATTGTCGATATTGTAAAAGCGGAATCATTCCCACACTACTCGGATTTCAGAAGTTCACTTTTAAAATCTACTGACAAATCATTCGTCAATGAATTTTATAAAGAAGTCAATTCTAGCATAGACGCTAAATCATTAACAACGGCTAGGTATTATTTTTTTTATTATTTTTTTCGCTATAAAAATAACTGAATAAATTAGCGATATTGCGAAATACTATGGTCTCGATCAAACAGAATTTGCGACATTTTTCGTAATACTTGATGGCGCTATTAAACCGCTTTTGGATCAATCTGACGTGTATCTCCAAAAAAGTTTGCATACTTCTCCGAAAAAATACGAAGTATCCAAATTCCAATTTAACACCACGTGCGTCACAATGTTGGAATATCTTCGAGAGTATAATTTAATGGACGTCCGACTTCTTTGCGAGAGCATTGAAAATTACGCAAACGGATTTCACGAACAATGGGGCATTAACATTCATGAGTCAATGAGTGTATGTTAGAACGTTTTTTATGCGACAGGTGAAACATAGAAATTATGTTAACGTCTAAAATAAATAAGCTCCACCTGTCGCATACCTAAAACAATTTTGTTTTATTAATTTCATTACGTTTTTTTTTTGTTAGTTACCTGGAATTGCCGAACGAATGGCGTATAAATACTACAACACCAACGCATGTCCGATCTACTCGTTTTCGCAGAAATTTTCAAAATTTAATAAAGAAATTCGAAGGTAATTTTTTTTCAATTCTCAGACTATCTCAGCGTTGGCAATTTTGACTCAAATACTTTTGAAATTATTCGGGTAAATAAAACAAAAAAACAATAATCTGTGAAATTAAATTATTTCTAAAATTATATTTTCAGCCAATTATATGGTGGAATGACGATGGTTCTTCATCGAATGGTGGATTTAAACCCAACCGAGCGGGTTCACCCTGATTGCGTTTACGATGCGCCAAATGGAAAACCTTATCAAAAAATGGAGTTTTGGGACTTCAATTCCTTGGTAATTTTTTTCATGTTTTGTAATATTGATTCTAAAAAAAAATTAGTATCCTTATGCATTCCAGCAAACTTTACCGACTGGGCCTGGTATTTTGTTTGAAAAAGGCAATGAAGGCAATTTCACACTACAGTCAATGCACGACAGTGGAAAGCAATCGTCGATGGTGGCTATTGAGTGGCTCGAATATGAGAATGCCCGTTCACCGTATCCGGAAACAATTCAACACGCTCTTAATATGGGTGAGAAAGAAATTTGTGGGTATCACCTGGACGGTTATATAGAATTACCACAAAATGATCCAGGAAATGGTTTACCTTACTCAATTGGTTTCGAATTTCTAGGTAAGTCTTTTAAAGTGTTATTTAAAATATAGTTTTAATAATTTAATAACTTTGAAGGAAAAATAAAACTCATTTTGTGTAATAGCGCCGTAAGCGGCTTATAAAAGTAATTTGCGCTATAACTAATTTTAAATGTTAGTTTTAACACTTATTTAATAATAGGATGTCGTTGGCACGAATGTCCCTACAAATGTACCGAAACAGTGCAAACAGCAGAAGAAAAAGCAAAAGATGCTGAACGCATAGCCAAGTTGAATTCAAAATTGGACGAACTATACGTAATGCGGAGCTGCGAATGGACCCGACTCAAACGACGTATCCAGCCATACACCTCAAAATTATGCAAATTCATTGGACAGAAAAAAATTTCACAAGATATGATTTTGGACGCGATAAAAGCTGAGGAATTTTTCGGACTCGTCAAACTAAATATTCATACACCAGAAGAAATCATTGCCGAATACGCACATTTGAATTTTCCTTTTATATTTCGAAAACTCAGTGTGGAGGAAGATATGCTTTCCGAAAATATGAAAAAGCAAGCGAATGAAAACAATCGAATTTTTCCACAAGAATGTCGCACACTGACTTGGAACGCATCTGGTCTAATTGTAACGACACCTCTTTTGCTGTTTTACCTGTCTATTGGTATGCAGGTAACTGATGTACACTGGGCAATTCAATACGTACCCACGAAACCGTTTAAAACTTTTGTGGACCAAATGGTACAAATAAGAATCGATTCTGTTGGAAAAAATGCGCCTTTGGGAGATCGTGCCAAGTTTACGTTAAATTCTTGCGTTGGGCGGTTTGGACTCAATTTGGCGCATCACCGAAAAACGGTTTTCACGAAAAAAGAAAACTTGCGGAGACATAATAGAACTCCGCTTATGGAAAAAGAAAGAGAATTGATTACCGAGTACAAAACTGACATTCACGAGGTCGTCAAGAAAAAACGCAGCGATACTGATAAAGTACCTGTTCACGTCAGCCTGTTCGTCTACCAGCTGTCCAAATTGTGGTTCTTCAAATTCGTTAAAACCCTCCACGATTATCTAGAAGTTGGAACATTCCGATTGTGTTACCTCGATACTGATAGTTTGTTGTTGGCAATGTGCAAATCTTCAATTGATGAATTGGTGAAACCCGAAAAGCGTCACCTGTGGGAAGCTGAAAAGAAAATCTGGTTTGCTGACAACACTCCCAAAGGCCAAAAAACTCCCGGATTTTTAAAATTGGAATTCGAAAGTTCCAAAGGAAAGTTTATTGCACTTTCGTCAAAGTGTTATTATATTAATGATGGCGATAGTGTTAAGCGGTCTCACAAAGGTACGCCGAAAGCTGTGGATTTAAAACTGAACGAATATGAATCGGCTTTGTTTAATAATCAAATCAAGCGGGCGTCATTTAATCGAATTGCGGTTGACAATCGCCTGGGAAGCTGCACAACGCGAACAACTGTCAAAAAAGCGGTCAATCCTATTTATGTAAAAATGAGAGTTGAGAATGATCTTGTCTCTGTGTCACCGCACAAAATAAATGGAAAATATGTCTAGTTTTAAGCATTTATTTTTCTTTAGAATGACTTTTTTCACTCACGAAATCAAAGGGCTTCTTGAACTTTTTCCTAATGAGAAAGCGGATATTGAAAATGATTTTGAAGATTTCGAAGTGGAAGCTATCAATAATATGGGCTTATTAAAAAATCAGGCCCATCTTTACTTAGGTAATACTTATTAAAAATATTTTGCCCAAAGTATTTTAATTTTAAGATACGCAAATACGATTTTTCCCAAATGGACCTAATCCAAAATCACCAAACGAAAAAGCGGCACATTCGGCGTACATCACCATTTATTATGGAAGTGACAACAAAATCGCTGACATAATAGAAAATTTAGTAGATGTGTTAGTGCCTAATTACAAAATATTCATAGGTATGAATTTTGATTTTTTTTTGTCGCAAAAAATTTAAATCCAATGACGTTGACATATTTAAGTATTTTTGCTAATACACTAAACAATTTTGTTAACTACATTTTGTGTTAAAGTCACTGGCTAAGTTATCTATATAACACCTTGATGAAATAATTCTAGATGCGTGGTTTCTTTCAACTACTCAAAAAGACAAAGAAGTACTAAATGCCGTTAAACTAATTTATCCAAATTCATGGGTACATTATTTAACTAAGTTCTTATTAAACAGAATATTGTATTGTGAATAATATTGTATTGTGAATAATATTGTCTATTGAAACTTGGAAATAAAAAAACTAAAATAGGGCTCGGTTAATAAAACTGTGGACATTGTGGACGAAGATGACGTTCGCGATTTGAAAACAGAAATCACCGATACTCTTTTGAGGTGATTATTTGAACTTGAAGCCTTAAAAAACAAATATTTTAGGGAAAAGCTTGTAGAGAGTCATGACCTTAATCGCAAAGCCTTCACACAAAGTGGCGTTCGTGTTCACAAAATTGTTGCTCTACAGATTTTGGTGAAAAAGATGCCATATCAGTGGGATGACTAGTTTTGCTGTTATTAACTGCATTTTCAAAACAATACAATAATTTTACACTATATTATGTTTGTTATTTGTCGTCTTAATTTTTTTAGGGAAATTTCTTGATTGAATTTAAAAATCTAGCACTTTGATATTGACACATGTGGTTCACGCCTTTGAAATAACATAAAAGCCAATTAATCAGGATAAAAAGTTTGCCCTTTTATGTGATTCAAAAAGAGCACTTTGTCTTTTCAATACCCATCTGTTTCTAAATTAACCCAATCAAAAGCGCGCTCTAATTGAGAGCGCTATTTTTCACATCAAGTGTCCAATTTTTTTTTGTTTGATTATAAAAGTTTCCGTAATAAATAATTCAACTCATAAACAGAAGTTGACTAAAAAAGTAAACATGGAAATATTCAAAAATTCTATTGTCGCTGACAAAATATATACTTTTTCTGATTTGGAGGGTAAAGAAGCGCTCTGTCATACTTTTGAAGGCTCTGATGTGCACGAAACTTTGGCTTGGCGCGCTAAAACAGGCAAAGAAATTTTGTATTGCCCGTTTTGTATGTTAGACACTACAATAACGGAAATTGGTAATCGATCGGACAAAGGTGAAGAACTGGCGGAAAACCCGCATAATAATATACGAAATTATCAACAAAAAGCGGTGCTCAAAAAACGAGGTGGGTTCGAATGGGTGGACCGAAACACGACTTTTGAGGATCAAATTATACCCGAGAAAATTCAAGCAGATATTATTGAAGCTATGCACGGCGCAGCGTTTTCAACGAACGATTTTGCACATTTCCGGTACCACATCAATTCGCAACATGGCGACCAAGCATGCATACACGATCAGTATACAAAAATCCTGTTGTTTAACATGAAAGAAGAAATGTGGCAGATCATTGAAAAAATTGTTCAGCAAGCGGAAAGAGCAAGCCGCGTAGGACATGTTGAGCCAGAACTTATGGTTCGTACGCGGAATGCAGAAGGCATAAATCAAAAGTTTCGAATTCTTGAACATGGCAAAATGATCCGTCAATTCGCGAATTTCATGGAAGCTATTGTGTCGGAAGAAAATGGCCGAAAAGTGATTGAAACAATGCCAAATGTTTCCAAATTTGCCACAAGCCTTATCAACTTGGGAACTGGAAAATGGACCGTCAATGGAACTGTGAATGTTGAACTGGACGAAATTTTTGCAAACATATGGAAACGCCAACTCGAAATTGCTAAAGAAACGCCTCCATCGAACCCCTTCAAAAAACGAAGATGCCACTAGATTTTTTTTATCACACTTGACAATAATTATATTTACTGTTAGTTTTTATCAGTTATTATCTGTAACTTATCTTATACCATTGAAAAAATAAAAATTGCATTCTAAAATTAGCTGTGAATTTATTAAATTAATTAACAAATTACAATTTTAAACATATTGGTAACAATTTTATCAAATAATTGAATTCAAAAGCGGCGGTATAAAAAGAGCCGTAAAAGTATTAAGTTTTTTATTCCAAATAAGGTGCTTCCATAATGTTCGTTTATCCAATAACGGCCTTTTTTTTCTTGAAAGTGATTATCTCATCAGGCCCGTTTTTACAAATTGACCAATTTAGGTCTTACCAATGATTCATAGAAAACCTAAGTAGTAAACAGTGAAATTATTTTGGCCAGAATCGACCAATTTAGGTCACGCAACCAGTTCGAGGCCCTAACTGGCCACATCAACCACATTCGGGACACACGTTTGACCCTATAGTGAAAATAATTTTTCGTGATCACTTTTGCTCATATTTGCTCAAATTTGATCAAATTTGCTCAAATATGCACGTAAATGTGATTCGTTAAATTATTTTGGTCAAAATCGACCAACTTGGGTCGCCCGCACATCCCGAGGCCCTAACTGGCCCCATCGACCACAATAGGGATCCACCTCTGACCGCATTATCATAAAGGTAATTTTTGCGATCACATTCGCTCATATTTGCTCAAATTTGATCATATTTGCTCATATTTGCTCAAATATGTAGGTAAATGTGCTCCGTTAAATTATTTTGGCAAAATTGACCAACTTGGGTTGCCCGCACATCCCGGTTCTCTCACTGACCACATCGACCACATAAGGGACCGCCTCTGACCCCATTATCATAAAGGTAGTTTTCGCCTTCACATTCGCTCATATTCGCTCAAATTTGATCATATTTGCTCATATTTGCTCAAATATGTA
>SCLG01000902.1:0-25133 GCA_004367875.1 Oikopleura albicans
AATTGGTTATCCGATATGGCGAGGCACCTATATCTATATATAACTTAGGTACTTAGTAACCTTATGATAGTTAGTAATGATAATATGACTAATTTATATAAGGTCATTTATTAGCCCATTTATTAGCCATATTATCATACTATATTCTTTATTTTAAATTATTTAATCAAATGCCGATATTTATTGGTATGATACCTCTTGTATCATTTTGTATGTTTATTTATCCTTTAGGCAGTGTCAATTTTGTAACAGTCAAGAAATTTTATATTGTATGTTTTTTGTATGTACAGTCCCTGAATTCAGTGCAATACATATTTCTTGACCAAGCCTTTTAATTTCCTTTTATATGGATGTTTTTGATCCCAGATGTAATATTGATATGTACCTGAAGGCAAAAGTTAATTATCCTATTATGCTGCCACTTAATTGGTCAGCCACGAAATTTTGTGTTTATTTAACACTAGCTAGACACTGTCATATGAAAGCCCTATTATGGTAGTTTGAATTATGTAACTTTCGTAACCAATTTTGTAATTAAACCAATATTTTTTAGCACGAAAATTATTGAGGTTTTTAATTATGGTTGTTGATCTTACATTTGTTTTGCGATTTGTCCGTCTTTCGGATTGTCTAGAATGGCATTACTGAATCACACGAGTAGTCCTCATCCCGATCGTTAACTGTAATTCTTTTGAATGATGCTATTTTGAGCTCTGGTCGTGGGCGGATGAACAGCGCGCAACTCGGCGGTTCTTCTGCCATGTTTTGGTTTGTGGACCAGATGAAGCGGGCTACCGTACGCCATTCGCCATCCACAAATTTGTATTTAACTGCACCAATTTTAGCGAAAATTTTAATTTCACCTAGTCCCCAATTGCAAACCTTTACTACAAAATTTGTTGTTTGTCCGATTAGGTTTCTTGGGGAATGTGCGAAGCTAACCATACCGGCGACATTTTCGCCGTTGTGGCGGTATTTTTCCCGGATCAATTGGAATTCAGTGTATAGTGTTGAATTCCAACTTGATCTTAGTGCAGTTAATACCTCACGTGCCAGATTTGTGATAATGTCCTCCCCTAACTGGTCTTTCGCTCGTACGTACGACCCATAGGAAAGGCGCTGATCTCTTGGGACACCACATGCGTCATTGATCATTCGCTTTATTCGTACATATGCCATTCTGACCGCTTGCATTCGTTCTCGAAGCAGCGGTTTTCCTTGAAGCATTAGGGCAAACATGTGGTTTGCTCTAATTTTGTTGATACAATTTGACAAGTTTTTTATTGCGTAAAACTCGTGTCGCACGTTGCCTGACACCAAATTTCGAGTGAGCTGGTCAATTCCAGCAAAGTCCGCCCATAGGTTTTCGTATATTATGTTGAAAGCCTGATGAACGTTTTCATCCGAATATCGGTCGTCAGTCACCGTCACGTAGCGCAGTTGTCGAAGCGCCTCGCTGGTTATCTCCGATTCCAGTGCGATTAATTGATCATTTTGGACATCTAGTGGTATGTTGAGTATCGGAAATGGTTCCGCCATCTCAAGAATAGCACGAAGATTTTCCATAAACTGCTTCTAAACATAAGAAAGCATTAATTCACTGGTTTTCTCTAATATTTTGTGTATAAATGTTGGCAGTGAAAGTATAAATATTTCCGTATTTTTCATAACTCTGAAATCAGCGTTTGTTTATTAATGATCGTTAGCCGAAGTCTGAGTCAGAATCTGGGGTAATTTCTTTGTTGTATTCCAACTCTTTGGAAATTCCCTCAAATTTTGCCCTGACTTCTTTGATTAGCTTCTGAGTCATTAGTCTAACGAAAGGCTCATCTAGCGTTTTAGTGAGTTCCAAAGATCTAGTGGTGAGCTTTCCAGTATAATTAGCAGCACAAAGTGCACGTAATTCATCGTGCATAGATGGTGTGATGTACTGGTAATTATCTGGGTGTCCGACTTTTTCCAAAAACTCAAAAAGTTTTCTCTTTGTGTGTTCGAGTTCGTCTCTCAGACATACTTTGACACTGAGTTCTGTTGGATTGATGTGTTTGTCTGCTATTAATCGTGAATTCGTTGTTACGAAGAAGCAACGTTTTTTGTGTGGGAAGCTGTACAAGTCACACATTGTTTTTATTTATTTGTACTAAATGTATTTTAATTCTAATGCGTATATTATATACTGCATGAGAAATAATTCCCTAATTTTCTTGTAAATATTTTAAAAAAGACAGCTCGAATATTAGTGTTAACAAGGCGGTTGTTTGTTGGAAAGTGTTCCTTAGTTCTGTATAAAAGAAATTTCTTTGTACTGATTCAGAATCAGACAATTTGTGATTATTTGTTGTAATATCTACCAATTCAAACCACCATCTTATTACGCTACTATAACCCCAGATATGGTTGCAGTTTTTTGTGAACCCAAAATCAAGCAATGTTTTTATGGCTGATGTGGCAGAAATAAAATCTCTAGTCTCTGTGATATTTTTGATTATTTCGGTATTCAAACTTCTAAAATTTATTTCATTTGGATCTTTTTTGTCTGCTTTCTCTAATTTTTGTGCGACAATAATGATTTCGTCAATTAAATCGCATGCTTCGCTCAGATCGAATCGAGTCACGTGTCTGAGTCGACAGCCAATCAACATGGCGTATTCGAAGACTTCAGCCATCTGAACAGCATTTCACGTTTACTCACTAATATTCGTGTTTTTATTCACTGATTGAGCAATATATGTTTATAGGAGATATACTTGATTATATAGAATGTTGTGAGCAAGTCAGATACAAGATATTTTAGGCTTCTTCCATTGAGTAATGTAATAATAGTGTCATCTGTAGTAGTTCTTTTTCCCGGCAATCTGAGTACGTGTACCGACCCAATTCATAGATTACTGATGATGTTCGTAGAAGTATTTTCATTCTTCGCCATTTTCGCAAGTTGTTCAATATTCCTCTAATTTTTGTGCGAGTTGTCCCATGTCTCAGAGTTCTGTGTAGTAACAGGAGTTTCATTCTGAGCAATGGAATCATTACTGATATATTCTCTGTTCTTAGATAATTCATCAAGTCCACCGCGCAGTGGTCGATTATACGCATTCTAAAGTAATCAAAACTTATAGGAACACCGTATATTTGCTGTAATTATTATTTTTTGCACACTAATTTTTGTGAAGTAATTTTTTGTGACAGAATAACAGCAAATTCAAATATTATAACTGTATATTTATTCTTTTTCATTTTTTGTTGAAGCCTGCCTCGTATAGTTGAAATGCTGCACCGACTTCTGTGTCTTCCATCATCAGGCGTCTGTAATGTAGATGCATTTCAGATCCTGCCCTCCATCTCATAAGCATCTTTTTCGATTCTTGTGAAATGTTACCTTTGCGCTCTAATTCCCTCATCAAGGAGTTTCTACCGCTGTGTCCCGAAACGTTGTTGTCCCAATTCATTATCTCAGAAAGTTTTTTCATGTAGTAGCAAGCTCTGTTTGTGTCGAACTTGTATTTGTCGTGTGCAAACATTCTTCCTTCTGATTTTTCTGTGAAACATTTCCATTTTTCTACCCAGAGTTCGGTGTTGATTATTGAATGTTCACTGATCTTTGCGGTCAACTGCTCTGGAAATTTTCCCAGCGTATTGTTTTTACTAGTGCGTATTGGGATTGTAAGAAAACGCCCCGCTGAGTTCTGTGTTATTTTGATGTCCTCCAGATGAAGGTCAATACAATCCTTGCAACGTGCGCCCGTTGTAAACGATATGGCTAGCACTGTTACAGTTGCTTTCATGTACCAGTTATCAACTGACCATCCGACTTCCAGTCCTTTTCCGATGTCTTCTAGCTCAAAGATTGGTGCATACTTCGGTGTTATTTTTGTTTCGTGAATGATAGGTCTAGCAGATTTCTCACTTTCATTCTTAATTAGTCTTTTTATTGTAACTGGGACATATCCATATTTGTTTTCGAAAATATTGGTGAAGTCTATTTGAAATCTACTGACGTCAAAATATCTTAAAGTTGATTTTTTACTTTTGTTCAAAAATTTTATGTAATTTTTAATGAATTTTTTAAGCTGGTTACAATTTATTGTTTCCATTGTTAAACTATTTTTTCGTAAGAATTTGAGAAATATTCTTGTTAATAGTTGTCCTTTGGGTGTAGTTTGGATAGTTGCTATCAAGCCTTTCATTCAAGTATATCTCTAAATTTTTAGTGATTATTGAAAACCGCTATTTTTGTATTGTTGTTTGTTTCGGTCTAGCGACCCCAAGAATTAAACAGCTAGAATAGTTGCAGTTCTCGTTTAACGTTGGAATCAGCAGTATTAAACAGCATTTCCTTAATTATCGTTCTGATTTCTTCCTCGTCCAAGGCTATCTTCTCTAGAATGTCCCAGATTATTTCGTAATCTTTTGATGGTCTCCGACGTGTAATCAACACTGATTTCAGCGAGCCCGTAACTGTTTTGATTAATGCTGTCATTGTCTCTGATTTCCATGTTCCTGTTTCTACGATTTCACGTAATAACTTTGTTCTGTTATTTGTGAACTGCTGTTTGCTACACGGTTTTATCAATGCCTCGTTCAACATTCTAAATGTAATATTTTATTAGATAGTTATTTCGTTTCTTTAGTATAAAATTAGTCATCTATATACAGTTTAAATTAGTAAAATTAGTATAGCCAATCTCCGAATTCAGATAGTTGATTACGTGATTTTCTGAACATAACGTGTGAAGTGTATAGTATAAATTATTTATCATTTGTTTTATCCTTGCTACTTTGACCGGCCCCAGAGTTCTGCGTGCGTTTTTCTGGACGTTTTGCCTGCTTTTGCTTCTTGTTGAAGTTGTAGCTTCGGTTGCCCTGAAATCGTGGTTTATTCGATTTTGCTGGTCCATTGCTACGTCGCCGATTATTGTTGGATTGGCGTCGTTGACTGTTTGACCGACGACCCGTGGACTGGCGTTTATTATCCCTGAAATCTGTGTTCCGTGACTCTCGTTTCCGTTGACCACCGCTATATTTTCTAAACTCGTTCTCCAGCTTAGCCGTCTTTATGACGGTTCGCTTTTCAATCAAGCTTTTGCTGAGGCCGAGTTTACGAACTTGTTCGCGCCTGACGGGCTCGTACAAGCCCAACCGCATCTCAATTGCGGTATCCTTATTGCTAAGGATATTTTTGAGGGCCTTGCGCTTTTCTTCCTGCATGTCCTTGTTGAGGATCGTGTTGCAGGAGTCAAGTGCATTAAGGCGTGAAGTGGTGTTTCGATTTTGTTCCAGATGGTCTAGTAAGTACGTGACCACTCGCCACCAGTGATCTGTTGGTTCGTAGCATTCCCTGAGCTCCTTGATTACTTTGACTAAAGCCAAATAGTCAAGTTTTAGCATATTTTCGGATTTGCACAGCATCTGACATATTTCACGAAATATGTCCGCTTTTGCCCGTTTGAGCGACTGGATTTCTCCTGGTGGTGCATTACAGACTTTCACTGCAAAGGTCCCATCGGGGTTAACCATTACCCTGTTAGTACCTTTTGCATCCATTCTGTTCTTGAGCTCCTTATCTGCTCGCAGATATTTCGCCCAATACGCCTCCTTTTTGTCACTTATTGCGATTCGCTCATTGCGGAAATTGTCTCTGATTTCGGTGAGGTCCTTAAGTTTGTAATTTTTAAGGAAGTCTTTTTGCTCAGACCGCAATTCATTAATCGGTAATTCGCTAAATTTGATGTATTGATCGACAAGCTTGGAGAAAGTCTCTTCCTGCTCTTGCACCGCTTTTTGAGCTTTGCACTCACGATCGTAGTCTTTCTTGTAGTCCAGCCGATCATTGTCTCGACTCTGAAATCCGCTGGGGTCTTCTGTTTCCGATGCCATTATGCTTCGGGCTTCCGATTCCGATATCGGTATGTTGAAATACATACCGGTAGCCTTTTTAATGTCGTCTGACGACATTCCTTGTTTATTAACGTAAAGGCTATCAATGTCCATGTCATAGTCCGTCATGCTAAACATAGAAATATATCATTAGTGTGCAATCATAATTAGTATAGATTGGCTAATTGCGCAGTTAATAATTGTGCACCTGATCAGTTAGTAATTGTGCACCTGATCAGTTAGTAACTGTGCACCTGATCAGGTGCATTGGTGTACGTAACTGTTGAGGTGCGTCTGATTAGGTCTGTCTTGGCAGTAGAGAGCATTTTATTAAAATATAAAGGCGCAGGGACATATAGTTAGATCACTATAATACTAATAATTCACTAATTTTTGTGTATAATTTGTAAGATATTATTTTTTACTAATACCTTTTTTCACCGATATCAGAGATGACATCTCAGGCTGGTAATTATATTCGTCCTGTAGTTACATTCAAGCGGGCTGTGATAAAAATTCCAGCTCTTGAGCGTGATTATGAATATAAACAAGTCAAGTACGATTTTAATTTAACCCGCGAAGGTACGAAGTCGTCCAATCGAAAATTACGAAGAACCGAGCGAAAAGAATTTCTGAAATTGAATCCACAATTGGATCTTTCAGTCATGTATACTGATATGTCTAATGGATTCGCTCAATTAACTATGGAAAATAGTGCTCTAAATTTTGAGGCTACCCGCATAACATCGAGACAAGCTGTCATTTCTCGTGCCAATGTTGATGTTTTCTCTGATATCTGGGATCATTCCTAACCTACTAATAAAAGTGTCATTGTGGTAATTCTAGTAATTGTGTTTTATTCTCGGAATCGTTGTAGTGTCTTTTATGATCTTCTTTTCCAGGGCCTGCTTGATCATTTTTTCTGATCTGTTTTTAATGTGGTCCGTAAATAGTTGTTGTATTTTTCTGACCATGTCTACCAGCTTTAGTTCATTTACGTTGCAAGTGAAGTAAAGGAGTAGTTTCAGCTTCTGTTTATTCCTGTTTGAGTTAGATGTGTCTCTATCTTTGAGTGCATTGTATATATCCGATTTCGAAATGTCCACTAAATTTTTTGAAGTTATCGTAGCCATCAGTTGATGCCAGGGTGTCCACAAGCTCATTCTATAAATATTTTTTGATTGTTATTTTCGAGACCTAATTCATGAATATAATTTGGATTAAGTAAAATAAATGATTCTCAGTGTGAAAATTGTTTCTGCATGTTTTTCAGAAAAGGTTCTCTAATTTTAATGGTTTTCTCTCCAAGCTATCTTTGACTTCTCTCCACTTCGCAAAGTCAACAGGTAGCCTGACTAGTCTAGCGAAGATTTTTTCCACTATTTCTTCTGATATGTCTCTGAGTTCAGGGAATTCAGCCGAAATCATTTGGCATACCCTAGAAAGCCTGGCGAGTGACACTTTTCGTTTTGATCTAAGGATATTGTTCTTGTAGGAGGTCCAAAGGTCACTCGTTTGATTTCGAATTCCCAATACGCAGTTATTAGGTAGGGATTTAGTGATTATGGCCGACACTTGTGACCATTCTAGCCATTCCAGGTAGTTGTCCATGATCAACTTTGAGGTCAACCAGAGACCTTTGTGAACAGCTGCAATCACTTCCGTCTCCACCTTATCAGAAGTTGTAAATAGACAGGTTTTTACCCCTCGCTGCTTTCTGAGCGCGTTGTAAATTCTGATACCTTCGATATCTCTGAATTCGAAGTCATCCTCATCCATTGATATATCCGAATCCGACTCGTCTGAGGTGTCCGAAAAGCAGAAGCGTGTTTTATTACGCTTTGTATGATTTTCATCTTCTGAAGAGCTCACCTCGAAATTCGAAAAGAGCATTCTTAATTCACAAAGATTTTTGTTATTTTGGGTCGCTCTTTTTTATTGTTCATCTCTAAATTTATTGTACAGATTATACTTGAGGTATCCCTAATTTTAGTGTATAATACTGTGTACAGATAGTGATTCATGTGTAATTAGAGGTTGAACAGCCATTTGTTTTATTTAAACGGTATATTTTTAACAATTGTATTTCTATGTCGTTTGATAGCAATCAGAGACGTTGCTAGCTCTTCTAATATTTCCCTTTTTTGGTTGTCCATTGTTTGGCCGATTAACTTGTTTAACAGCTGTATTGTATGGATATATTTAGTTGTGAGTAAGAAGTTTTTGAACCCGATTAAAATGTGCCCACTCAAAATGTTCTCCGCTCTAATCCACTTGATGTATTTTCTTCTGGTGGTTGCGTATAGGAACCATTCCAAATCATTGCCCAAATATTTTCTCTCTAATTTTTGCGCCATTTTGGGTGACGACGGATTTTTAGTCCGGCACGCAATCAGTCTGAATTATCAGTCTATTATTTTCTAATACCTTTATTGAAATATTTTTCATCTATAATTAATTCTCTGACATCTGTGTTTTTTATGTATTGAAATTTGAACAAGCAACATTTCGATCCCTGAATTCGGTGTAATTCTAGAGCTCAGAATGGTTTGTTAATTGCAGCAAAAATGTTGTTATTGATCTGCGGTGTAAAGTAGCCGAAGGTTTTATCAAAAGTTTTTGTGGGGAGTAAAGTTATCGATTCAAATTTTTCTGATACTTTAATTAATTCAGTTGTATCCGGGAAGTCAGCCACGAACGGTGGATATTCCCCTATTACATGAAACACTGCTATGAAAGGCTTATTCCTTGCATATTTTAGTAATCTTTGTATCAAAAAAGTTTGAGCATTTTTGGGCGGGAACAGATAAATTTTGTCCTCTGATTTCAGTGTGTAGGACATGAAATTTGTGTGTATAGCGCGCATTTCCGGATAATAGGATATGAATCGCTTGCATTTGGTGTTAAAGTATGATGCCGCCGCGTCTAAATTTGGTGTAAATTTCGCTTTCTGACAAAGCCAATAGTATACGTCATCCAGTAACTTTTCTTCGTTCAAGTCCACAGTGCGACTGGCTTTGTCGGCTAGCTGATCTTTCGTTCCTACATACTTTATGTTTATTATCAGATTTTTGATAAAAGCTTGCTCGTGAATTAGAATGACTATTTTGTTCAACTCTAAATTTCGTGAGCCCTTTTTGAATGCAAAGCAAACGTTTTGATTATCACACATGACGTCGATTCTCGCGTTCTTTATATCTGCCGATTTTAGATATTCCAAGATGGCTAGGGCTTCTTTTATAGCTATTATTTTTCCAGCATCTTTAATATCCCAGTGTATTGTTTTTTCCAATTTTGTCTCCTCCTCGAACCATCCCCCTGAAAAACCGCTCGCATCAGTGTAGATTGTTTTGTCCACTATGTGTGCATTTAAATTGTCCACCCAATTGCATTCCGTTTTTATGAGTTTTTTATCAATATCTGACCATTTTGTTAACTCTTCCCTGAGTTCGGTGTCAATCGTTATGAAGGGACAATCATTGTTTTCCGAGTTGGAAAGTGCTCTTGTGATATTTCTAATGAATATTTGCATGTTTTTTATGACCAGTATAAATGAGCACATTTTCCCCCTAATTTTTTCCAGCCTTTTAAACATTACTTCCGATTGGCTTAGTATGTGTTGTAGCTCATTTTGAAATTTCTCCCATTTCTCCACCGGAATTCTGAGTTTCATGTCTCGTGTGTTAATTTCTATCCCTAGAAACTCGATTATCTGAGTGCAAATAGGCGTGCTTTTCGACTTGCTTACATAACCCCCATGACTGACCATTAGCTTGTTGGTGCAGTAGGCGTTTTTTGGCGCACGCTTTCCCTCTAAAATTTGTGCCATTATTTCTGGAGTCATGTTATCCTCTAGCACTAAGCGATCGTCGAGATATAAAAATATGCGGATTTTGCGTTTTCTCAGAAAATTTACTATTGCCAAGTTCGCCAGTTGGAAGTCCGCAGGGACTTTGCCTGTTCCAAAACTCGCTGCCTGATATGTGAAAACTTGTCCCCCCCATTGGAAGTGCGCGAAGTTTTGTGAATCTTTGTCAAACCTTAGTTGATGAAAACCCGATTTATCATCCCACTTTGTTGCATAGTCAAATTGTTTGATGTGTGTGAGCACCACCCTGAGATCATCCATTTTAATGGGTAATGCGTAAGATTGAGTTTTCGACCAAGGACTCCCATCCGTGCACACTCTGTGTTTGAGTCCCTCTTTCTTTTGGCTGATTGCCAGAACTACCGCTGATCTCAGTGGGGATTCTATTTGTTGTGCATTTCCCAGGTGATATATCGCACCCGTTTTTGTCCATTCTACTAGTGTATCAGTTATTTTCTCTGCGTTCAGCAACGTTTTTGGCGAATTTTTTTGGCCAGAATGGCACCTTTTTCAGGGAGCCGTCTACTTTTTTAACCTCCACTGGGTAATATGAATAGATGTTTTGACGAACACCGCATATCTTATGGTATGTGTCGGTTCTATCAGCATCTTCTGACTTTTTGTAAGCCCTAAAATTGGCGAGATTTAAATGTTTTTGAGTGGCCAGTTGATGTTTTTGTCTGTAGTTTACTCTATTTCTTATTGAAATTGCTCTTTGATTGTCAAAAACTGAGAGCCCTCTGTGTATTAGTTTGTATAAAAGATGCTTGTATTTATCCGACGGGAATTCAGCAATTGTGACCACCCAGAATTCGCAGAAATTGTTATATGTACCTGCCCGGAAGTCATCTTCCGCTCTGTAAATCATATCATCCCAACGCGGGACTTTCTTGTCTTGTAGGACTAGTTGAAAATCTTTCAGACAAATTTTACTGTAGTGACGCCATTGATCGTATGTATGTGGCCATGTTTTTGGGTTATCCCACAAGTCCGTTGCTCTGACTGGAGCTTTCGGAGTGTTCTCGAATTTTAGCGGCCCCAGTTCTCCACTTTTAATTTTTTCCTCTACAGCTTTTTTGACATCTGATTCTGTAGTCCATTTCAGGGATTTTGTCATGGCCCTGAATTCGTTGTTATTGTAATGTTTTACTGTCTCATCACGCTTTGGCTTTTTTGGGTGAATGTAAGGTTCTCTCAGATGGTTGTTCGAGTGTCTCTTCCATTTCACTTTTCCTCCGTTAAGACATTGTTCTAGTTCCGATTTTTCATTTTCTACCGATTTGATCATTCTAAATTATGACTGTAGGTTAATCATTGGTAGTTTTGAGTATTTTCTCAAGAGAAAAAGGAGTTTTATTTCAACTACAATAAATGTCTACAAGGATTTCAGTGAGAGCTACAGTAAATGTATTGTTTATAACAGTGAAACGTCACTTAGTGTGAGTAGTGATCCCTCCGATGATTCCGTTTCGATTGAGAATTGCTCGTTATGTGCCCTTTGGCGCATGGCTTGTCTTTGGGCGCGAGCCCCTTCAAGTGGGCGGGGCTCGTCGAAACCGCTGACCTCTGCTACTTCTTGAATAGCTGGTTCGCAAAGGTCACTGAATTCATCGAAGTCCCTGCCGATAGTGGCGCTTTTTACTGATACGAAACGCCCATTGACTTTTTTATAAACCGCTGAAACTTTAAAGATTCGGTTTCGCCAGTCTTGTGCCGCCTGGTGTCCCAAACTATAGTGAGCGTAGGGCTGTCGATGAGACCCGTTAGCTGTCAAGGTCTTGATTGACAGTACTCTGTCCAGTGCCATTATCAGTGCATCCAACCAGTTTCGACTGAAACGTCCCATTTCCGCTCTGGCGTAGTAAAGAATGTTTCGAGCTTGAGCCAGGTTGTCATGTATCGGGCGCCGAGTGAACCAGATCATGGACCCTTTAATTCGCTTATTAAGCGAAAGGCCGTTCTCGATTATTTCTCCGAATTCGGTGACAAAATCATCCCTCTCAAGTTGCTCCATGTCATCCAGCTGAGCTTGTATGTCATCCTCGGTCGGGAGTTTGTCAGGGAAATTGCGCTGAACGAGCTGCAAGTAATCCCTCACTAAATTTTGTGAAATGTATGTCCCATACTTGTTAACTGCTGCAAGTAAACCGCTTGTGGCCTGCTGGATATTAGTGACCTGCTGCGCTGGCCAGTTGATCAGTACCATCCAGCTATGAAAATTTGATCGAGTGATCACTTTTGATGGCAATGGTTTATCCGAACTTTGGCCGAACGTCTTGTGTGTGCTTGGGTTTGTAAAATCATCCCCAAACAGTTCAGAGACGTGCGATGGTAGTGGTTCCATGGGATCGCGAGAAGGGTCAGCCAGATTTCCTGGCGGGGTTCCGTAACTAGTCATTCTAAATAGATAAAAAAAATATTTTACAGTGTGTAAGTTGCGTAAGTAAATCTCCTGCATATTCTTTACATTCAGTCTTGGTTATTGTATTTTTAGCATTAGTCTCCCTAATCTTAGTGTGAACAGTATATTGAGTGTATTGGGTTTGGCAGTTTTTAAATTGAGTTTTCCCTGATTTCTCAGCGTGATTTTTCTTTTTTCGCATAAAAGTTTTTCTATTTTCTTCATAATTATTTTTCCTCTAATTTTAATGTAATTTCTTGATGTTCTTTTTTCTAATCGACTGTAATGTTTTTTCTATGTCCGTTGTACTGGGGAGCCCATTATTCCAGGTGCTTTCAGCTGTTTTATTGTCATGCTCGAAATTTTGTGAGATTGCTGATAATTGCTGTAGGAAATTATCGGAGAATTTTTTCGATACTTTTTTAGCCTCCCCGTTATTTCCGTCAGCATCATCTGCTTCATTGTCCGATGATTGAAGCGACGGTGTTTTATCATGCTCCTCATCCCCGAAATCCGTGAACTCCTGCTTGACTTTTTTCAGTGGCGAGTCAGCTTCAGACTCTTGTCGTTCTTGATCAGAATCTGCTTAAGAAAACAAGACGATAATTATAATTTGCCAATGTTTTTATTTAATAATAATAATGTCAAGGTATTTTGTTCTCGTAATATACTAAAAAATGCGTCAGTAAATGAGTGTAACTGCAGTGTTTTTCATGTTTCATTTTTTCTAAAGAACTTTTTTCAAATGGTATTGAGGTGCACGGCAGTGCTAAGCAGTTTTATCGGTTATTTCTAGATCGGTCAGCTCTGTCACCTGAGTGGTTGCGTTGTCGCTTAAGCTGGGTTTCCGCTGATTTCCGTGGTCGTGCTGGAAACATAGTGGCCATGCGTGCATTGAAATCCTGGTCGGCCCTAGGCGTAAAATCAGTGAATTTGGCCATCTCTGAATTCTGCCATTTTGCCGGGTACGCTTTTAACCAATCCTCGAAGTCATCACTGTCTTTGTCCGCTGATTTCAAGGCAGTGAGCAGTTGTGTGTCCCCAATGCGGTCATCTGGTACCAGTTCGGCTACCTTTTTCCAGACTTCTGCATTTGATAGATTTCGTTTGGTCATAGTGTCTTTAATGACCAACAGTTTTTTGTAGGTTCGACATCCACTTCCGAGGCAGTTTTGCACCATTGTCATTGCACGTCCAACCTGAATGGCAAGTGACTCTAAATTTAGTGTTGCCGGTTGTAACGCCATCTGCACCAATTTTTCAAGCTGAGTAGAAAGGTCGAGGCATGCAGCATTTTGACGCCAACGGTCACTTGTGGTTTCTGTTGTGAGCGGCAAAATAAGAGCCTCGATATATTCTTCTACACAATCATAATCCGTTGTTCCGAAGAAGTCTTCGAAACGGTCGATATATGCTATAGTAGCCGCCCCTGCAATGCGAATTACAACCAGCCGAATTTTTTCTAAATCATCAGACGTTAGACGTTGTTCGGTGATAAAATCCGCAGCTGACTCGTCAAATGCCACGGGAAATTGGCGACTTGTTGTTTCAATGCCGCTAATTTTAGTGGACAGTTCTTCGACGTTCTCCTCTAATTTTTGTGCCAGCGTAAGTGTTTTGGTCCAGTTTTCATTGTATTGATTTGTTGAGCGAGCTTTTAGTCCGTCCATTTCTGATTTCAGGGCCAAAAATTCTCGTCTCATATCCGCAAACAAGTTGTCATTTTTCAACAGGTTGATGACTGTTGGGTCAGTCTGGAAAACCGTTGCAAAATTTTTCTTAAAAGCGCTGAAATCGGTGATTTCTTCCAAATCTTCTAGTCGATCAATGACATCCTGCGAGTCATATGCATTGGCCATATTTGCCGTTTTTTGCGCCTCTTTGAGAAATGCGTAAAACTCGGTTGATGTCCAGTCCATTTGCTCCTCCAAAATTGGTGTAGATTTGTCATCAGATGTTAATTTGACCAATTTTATTATCCAGTTGGTTGCAGCTGCAATTTTTTCTCGTAAATTTCCTGCTGTTAAGTTTTTTCCGATAATCTTGTCCAGAAAATCATTGAAAACTAATGCAGCTGGGTGAATTTGTTTCGTTGAAGCTTCAATTGGGCCCTTGTCCGGGGCTTCTTCAATTTGTAGTTGTTCTTCATCTGAAGCTTTCGGCGCCGAATTCTGTGGTTCCTCGCCGAATCGTTGTATGACGTGGGTGTTGACGAGCTAAAAAATTGTAGGTGTTAAAAAGAATTTTTTAAAGAGTGTGTGAGTTTTATTAATTTTTAACAAAAAATTCCTAATTATTGTCTGACACCTTCTTTGTTCTTCGTGACATGATGTTTCTCAGATGAAAAAATCAAAAATTAAAAAGAAAATTTAAAAAAGAAAAAATTATTTTTAAAAAATTAAAAAATATTTGAGTTGTTGTTCGTTTGAGACCGAAAAGTGATCTGTTTTGTTATTGTTCCTTGATTTCCAACTGATTTTGATATGTTTCTAGAGACTTGTTAGTTTCGTAGTGCTTACCTCACGTTCTACCCAGTCAGCTGTACAAAGCGGGCCCGGGTTATCCCCGACTCTAATATTAGCGATCAGGGTTTCGTTTTCCAAAAACTCTCTCTTTAGTTCCGACATCCTGTCTCTCCAGGTCGAATTTGTGAAGTGAGAGTATTTTCGATGTGTCCGTCCCTAATTTTAGTGTAGAATACTAGAACATTTTTATAAAAAATTAAAGTAATTTGATTCCTATTCCAGATATTCTATTTTTGCTGTTCGATAGTCATTTATTAGCAGTTTTATAGAATCTAGATTACCATACTTTATTATTTTTATTTTGAATTTTTGCAAAATCTTTTTAGTCTTTGCTTCATTAGTAAAAAATGTTTTTTCACTAATCAATTAGTGCACGTGTACTAATTATGCACGTGTTTGTGTACTAATATGTAGGCACCTGTTGGGTAATTAGTGCACGTGCACTGCGTAACTTGTATTTTTTGATAAGTTACAGGTGTTAGTGAGCCACATGGTGGCGCTATGTATGTTTTTTGGCGAGTATAAATATGTTGATGTTCACTGTGTTCAGCGTGTCATTTGTTCGTCAAACATTTAATTCTGATTTTTTGTGTTGTTGATTTTTTATAATAACTAGAGAATTATGAGTAATCGCCAGAGATATTCAAGCTGTGGACACTCCGAGGCCTCAGAAGGGTCTGATTTTGAGATTGAGTATGAAGACTGTTATGACGTTTTTCGCGATGGTTGGACCTGGGATGATATATTTAGCGAAGAAAGTGATATAATGGTGATTCGGCCTCCCCACCAATTGGGTCAGTTTGATTTTGACTCATCGGATGATGGGTCTGCAAGTCATGTGACTGAAAATGACATTGGCGACGAGAGCGATAGTTCGACTGATGGTGAACCTGATACCTCCCCTTATTTTAGTGTCAGTCCCAATACCTCAGATTCCTCTGAACTCAGTGACGATCTCCCTCCTATGCCCCCATGTCCAGATTTCAGCGATTCCGAAGACGATGAGTTTGCAGAGGAACGCGAAATGTTCCCTATTTTGCATTCAACCCGAGTTCAGAGTTTTATTCAACAACAATTTAACATGATGTTCAATGAGCCTGAAACTGATTCTAGTTCTGATGACGATGACACCGACACCGACACCAATTAACTGTATAGTTGATATTTTGACATTTTAGTTTTTCATCATTTATGTGTATATTTCATCTTTACGTGTAAATTTCACCATTTCAATTCATTTATAAATATGGCCACTTTATTTCATTTTTACTTCAAAATTAGCCAATTTAGTCAAAATGTTTGACAATATTGTTATATCGTGTAAATAATTTCATTTTTTACCTTATCTGCTAAACATCACTGCATTCCGTGTATATTAGTTTCATTACCAATACATATTTTAAGTTCATTTAATCCTGCTTGTTATTATTGTACTTAAACTTTGGAAATTATAGGCATGTGATTTCCATATATTTGTGATTTATTTTTGGAATGTAAACCGGTTTTATTTTTTGGCGTAAAGGCAAGTGTGACTGTAAATGAGGTTTTTGTTGTTTCTTGTTTTTGTCCCCGGCGAATTTCTATTGTTGTTCTTGGTGTTGCGGCAATTTACAGTATACAGATTTAAAATGTTTTTTCGTATATCCTTTGTATTTCACTGACTTCGGCGATCATGTCATGTATAGTTTTCTCTGACGAATGATTTATTTCTAAATTCATTGGTTAATAATTATCAGTTTTCATTAACCAAAGTCCATAAATGTTCCGTCCTCGCAAAGTTTAGTGGCAAAATTTTGAGTTGGGAGTGACTGTTACGATGTTACAACTAGTACTTCACAGTGAAGCTTGACTATTGCGGTTAAGTCTCTTTAGTTTACTAATTTAACTCTAAATTTTGTGCATTGTGTCAAACGGATACAATATTATTGTTACCTTTTAGCTCTAAATATTATGGTTGATCTTTCGCATCTCTCCACTCATTGATCAGGTTTTCAATGTATGCTTCAAAATCACCGTTGGTGAAGATATTCTCCGCCAATGTTGTATCTTTGCGGTGTAATAAGTTCTGAGTGTCCTGTGTGTTCCAGAACATGTTGGCCCAGCCGACCAATTTGTGCTCATTTTTGAAGCGAAATTGATTCGCTAGTTGAGAGATCTGTGTCGGGAGTAGAAGCAGGTCCCGACCCATTTTGACCTGGAAGATTTGACAGAATTCGGTATAAGTCCGCGCTGATCTCAATGATTGTACCAGTTGATCATTTTTTATGATTCTGTCAGGGATTACTTTTGTGTCGCCACTTCGGTAAAGTGACAACTGTTTCTGGGTACGTTCAGCTAGCAATTTTACGAGATGTTTCTGGCGCTGCATCTTGAATTCATACGCTTGCTTTTCTTGTAATTCCCTGTCTTCTCTAAACTTCATGGCCTGGTTGTTTTCATTCTCTGAAATCTGCGTATTGAATTTGTCCCGTGCAAATTGATTTGTTTCCTCAACAATTTGTACCTGGTTGCCTGACATGCCCTTTTTCAGCGTGTTAATGGTGAGCTGCCGAGACTTTGTTGACATATCTAATTGGGCTCGGGTTTTTGGATGGGACAGTAAAAAGTCTACTCGTCTGTTAGCTTTCGCCAGGACCGCTTCGACACTAAAATTTTTGTCGATCCAGCCGTTAGGAAATTGCCACAGGGGGTAGCGTTCCCTAATATCGTGAGTAAACGTAATGCTTGTCCGATCGAAAGCCTGTTTTGTGTAACCAAGTGCCACGGATGGAAGAACACCAACTGAAATCTGAGCGTTCCCGTACGTTACGGCTGTCAATAGTTTAGCAGCAAATGCACCTAGAAATATAACTTGTTAATTTTAATACCCAGGGACCATAATGCTATGGCGTATTCATTTTTAGTTTTTAAACTATTTCGCTTAATTATGTGTTTGTTTTTTGCATTTTTTTGTTCACTAATCTGTGCGCTAAACGTTACTACCCAAATGTAAGGGTGGCTGTTTATTTTCAACAGGATATTTGATTTATTTTAGCGCTAAATTTAGTGAGTAATAAAGAGATTGTTCTCGTACCTAGTTCCTCAGTTGTTGATGCGCCCATTGGAACTATTTGGTTGTGTCGGAGGCACGAGTATGTGGAGGCTTGTAGGCACGGAATTCGGTGAATTTCAGGCATTAATTTGTCCCGAACTACTAATCGTTGACCATCTAACTGTGCCGGATTAGTGTTGTCGCCATTTGGTGTCTCTGCCGATAGCAATAACGCCACTTCACAAGCTCGACGATCATACTTGAACGAGTTGTTTTTGTAATTGGCCGTGCAATCCTCAACCTGATATATCTGCCGGTCCCTTGCCGGAGCAGTATATGGTGATAGGATTATTGGATTTGCTTTGTGCACTATTGTGTTTGTAGTCACAATTGAGCCAAGTGAATCTGCCGGTCGAAGGTATTCTAAATTTAGCGTTTGAAAAAATAATGGAAAAATATAATCTTAGGTTTTTTGTTCCTATTAATATTTGAGTGTTTATATGTTAAATTATTTATTCTTACCATTTTTCTGTTAATTGAGATTATTGGTTTTATATTAATTTAAGTTTTTAACTTAATAATACCTAAATTATATATTTCATATTTTATTTCAAACTCTAACTTTAAGAAGTTGTTGCTCATCGTCATGTCTTTTGAGTACTGTGATTTGCCACCACATAACTCTGTTCTTGCTGAAAGTATAGCGAGAATCCGTAATGGCAGACGCTGAGTTCAATGTTGCATGATTCATCATTGGTGTCATCCATAGCAATGGGTGACGGCAGAAGTTTCCAAGCGGAACTTTTGTCTGGCTAACCACATTTCTAGATGGCTTGTAATCATAAACGTTATGAAATTGCCAGTCTTGCATTTGTTGAGGTACTGGATATCGGCCAAAATCACAGTTCCTTATTATATTGCCCATTGACGCCATGCTTGACACTAAGATTAGAGAACCAATGCCATGATCACCCAAATCATTATTGTAGGCGATGACAGATTGAAAGTCCAAATGACAGAAGATTGATGCCGCTGTTGCATTGATGTCCTTTTTATGAAACCCCTTGTTGGCATCGTCCAAGTTGATTCCCCTCTGAGCGTGGATATAATCATCCATATGATCAGTTTTTGTGAGGGTCGACATCAAAAGGCGGTCAAACTCGTTTAGTAGTTCGTGGTTGTCCCAAATCTTTGTGACCGAGTTGCGATTGCGAAAATCAACCCAGTTTTTCGTCTTGAAAAAATTTTCTAGGGTCACTGATTTCGGTGATTCCGGGTTGCGCACGTCAATGACGCCTATTTGTGTGGCTATCTTCCGGTTAGTAGCAAAAGTCAGGTTGAGACAAGTTGTATTTGTTCTGCGTGTCATTTTCCGTTTTTTGTTATCATGACGGACTTCGTATGCTGCCTCTCGGCCCACATGAACTTTTGTTGGTGCCTCGGTGAACCACTCGTTTCCTTTTACAATGACGTAATCATAATCTACCGTGTCAGTAAGCATAGAGAGAAACGGTAATGGCGCACACGAACCCAAACCCGTTGTTGGGAAGTTTTGCTCCCCTTTTGTTTGGCTAATGTAATGTGCACGGTCCGTACGAGCACGAAAATTAGTGAAATTTGAGGGTTCATTTCGGTTTATTTTGAGTTCTTCACTCCATTCGCCGAAATCATTGTCCAGGCCGAGGGTAAGTCCCTGGTTTGTTATTTTTTGGCGCAGAATTCTGAGGTAATCCAACAAAACTTCACTGTCAACCAGTTGATTTTCGCGCGGAATTCCTAGGTATCGCATTGACAACTTATGGTTAACTTGTTGGGCGATGTCGAGCCAATTGGCGGTGGTGCCCATATGAGCGTTGCATTGTTCGATTAGCAATGCGCGTGTATTTGGTTCCCTGAATTCGTGCCATCTGTTTTCCAGAAAACGCCAGAGGTGTATTAGATTACGTTCTTCCACCTGAAATTCCTCCACCAGTGTTGTCTCCGCTGTGTTTCTGGTGACTGTAACTTGCCTCGCTCTAATTTTTGGGCCAATTCGTGCATTTGATACCAACGCATAGGAATTGTGCGCCCAAACGAACGTTATTTTTCCGGCAACGGCTTGCTTTGTAATGTTTATGTAGTCCCTGATTTCTGCGTGAGCCGTACAGATGTAATCCTCTTCATTTTTTAGCAAGACCGTACAAATAGTTCCGTCAGTATTTTCCGCCATGCACAGCCGATTTTGTCTCGCTAAATTTCGTGCAATACTTGCGCCGGCGTTTGGTCTTGGTTTTGATGATACGTCACCAATTGTGCCAACCGCATGGCGGATCTCACTGCGCATTTCTGCAGATAGACTTCTCTTGCAGCTCATCATAAACGAAAGTAATTTATCTGTGCCGTTTTCCACCCCTTGGGCACTGAATTCTGAGCTAAGTTTTGCCATTGTATTTGGGTGCATGGCAATCAATTGTGCTTCAAACGGGCGTAGTGGCACAGTATGGATTTGCCCATTTGTTTCGAATGTGCATATGTCCCCATGATAAATTACCGGTAGATTTAATGACTGTGCCAGCGCTTCCGCTACTCTGTCAAAGACTCGTGACGACAGAAACGGCAGTCTTACGGCTATTGTACCATCCTCGCTTGTCTCGATCTTCAACATTTTCTCAATTTTGTCCAGAATTTTGGTCACTGATTTCTGAGAATGGGTTGATTTTTTATATTCGTCCAGCAGTTTGTTGATTTCGTCTGCCAAGGTAATTTCTTTTTGTCGAAGTAATTCCGTTTTCCGACGGAAGTCATCCATTACCTTGATGTCCGCCCCCTCAATTGCGAGATCGTAGAATTCCGAATCAACAAAGTTATCTATGAGCAGAATAGATGGTAGTCGTTGAATCATTGATCGCGGGTTCTTGAACATGGCCGTTGCTTGTTTTATTACTACCGATTTCATTCGGGAGATTACCAACACTTGTTCTTTGGTGAGCGTGGTGTTTTGTAGAAAAAACAAATGTTGGGACACCAATTTACTGTCAAAGATCTCCTTTGCCAGTTTTTCGATGCCATTTGACTTGAAGACTGGCAATACGGACCCGAATTTTTGGGCGATCAGGTCGTTGACGTGCGTTGATTCCGTATTGACATCTAATAACGAGTTGATGACCATATAATACGGGATTTCGTTGCCGTCGGCTACTTCCATGTCGAACAGCAAAGTGAGAACTTTAAATAGTGTCTGCTCCAAGACGTCGTCAATGAATTCTGTGATTTCGCATTGTTGATTTTGGCTGGACTTCGCCTTGTAGTTCATCAGGGTTTCGACCGCTGAAATCAGTGTAATTTCCCTAAAATTCAGTAGATAGAGGAACTTTTCGATGTTCGAGACCACCGGATCAATTGACACGTTTTGGACATAGTCGACTTCCGCAAACCAGCCCGTCATGACCCGCAGTTTATTCAAGATGTCTGTCGGATGAATGTCAAACGTGACTTTTACTGGTGTGCTTGCCAAATTTCCATATTGATTTAGAAACTTTGGGACCATTTGAGTTGTCCAATAAATGTCTTCCTTTCCGCCAAACTTCTCTGACATCTTTGGAATGCAAGCACTGGCGAATTGCTGAATTTTGTCCTTGGTGACAATGACTATATCCACGGTCAGTACTTCGCGCTTTCGTCCGGCCTCAAATTTCCACAGCGGATAGCGTGTGTTGAGAGCTGAACAAAACAAATTATAATTAGCTACGATCGATTATAGAGTTTACATTTAATTATGTAATCTCTCACAAAAATTAGTGTTTAGTAATCATTTTTCATTACACATAACCCATTTGGCCTGAAGGCAACTATGGTCCTGGAGTCTAGCAAAGAGAACTAGTCAATTGTTTCACATTTTAGTTTTTGTGAAATTTTAACCTCATTGTTGACCTTCAATGATTTATTATGGTGTATAATTCTCGAAAATTTGGGTTTCCAGGTTTCTTGGTATCCTTCGTTATGAGGAACCATAATATTTATTATGGCGAAATTTTTAGTCATTAAGTCTAGTTTAGACCTTAATTCGAGCGAGTTTCGATCTTCACATCATTTCCATCATGTATTAGGTCACTTCATGAATAGAGGTTATGGCTAGTCCCCAATATTATACCCTTTATGTATAATGTTTTTTTGAATTCGCTAAATTTCGTGTGATGTCTACATGTTAAGATGTCACTATAATCTGGTACCATAGTCACTTCCGTGTAACGATTTTTTAATCCCCAAATAACATGTATTATATTTTTTATCATATAATATTTATTGCTAACCACTTACTTCTCGTAAAAGTTGTCGCCGATCTTATGTTTTTTGATGCAAAGGAGTCAAAACGTCGGACGACCATAGGGATCTTCTTGATTGATTCCCAGATATCGGTGCTTTTGGCTTCGTGAAAATTTGAATCAAAGGCCATGAACGCCTGATTATCGTTGATCACATAGCCCCTCTTTTTCATAGGTTGTTCGCGCGCACCTACTACAAGCCATTCGGTGTTCTCACTGAGTTGCCTAAAGTATATCATTAACGTACGTCCGCATAATTTCGATTCAAGGGTTAGTTGTTACGTGTTGGTTATAAGGTCTTCGGTTATAAGTGTAGTATTTGACAATGTTATCCCGAATCTGACTTGCCCCAATTTTCGCGTTTTTATATAGTATATTAGGTCACCGGAGTATTTCAGCTACAAGACTAATCGTAAGTTATCTATGTGCTTTGGCCGTTGAAAATAGTTTTTCATGGGGTTAAATCCAACATTATTGCCGATAATGTTTTATTGTTCGATGAGTTAGTCAATTATTTATTAATTTATTAATTACGTTGATGAATTTTATGAGCTTACTTCGCTATAAACGTCCAGGCCCATTGGACGTCTTTTACTGATGCGTCAGCATGCACCAGGAGTGGTACTTTTACCACGTGATGGCCAATTCGAAAGTGACACTTCACTAGAATCGCCTGAAAGAGGACATCTTTGAGAAACTTTGTAGTTTCCTCCGAATTCTGCGCCCCATCCGAGAACAGCTGTCCCAGTCCTTCAGGTTTTGTTGAATTCTTTAGCCAAATAACCATACAGTCCGTTGTTTTCGTATCATCAGACCTAGGCGTAAAAATAAAGTGTTAAGGCGTGTATTTTGTAATCATAGATAGTTTAGCGTTAACTGGGTCAGTCTAACCGCCTTAATTGTACTTATGTCATCTTTTGGAAATTTTTGTGAGTATTTGTCGGCTTAAAAGATGATCCAGAACCCATAAATACATATTCGCTGAGTTCTTTGGTTATTTTTAGGAATGATGGTGTAACCCGAGTCCTGTTAACTGCTGTTACAGCTAATCTACATTTTTGTTCATCATGTAAATTAACAGTAATTAAGAATAACTGCTCTAAATTTTGTGGAATCATGTTTTTTGATTCAACCTTATTCTACCCTTCATTTTTGATATTATGTATCATATATGTCGTTGACTTCCCAACGAACCACGAAATTTAGAGTTGAAATAGGATCAAAATTATGCCGGAAGTAGAGATGCTTAGGCAAATTCTAATGTAACGACAACAATCAACGATTTAAGCCAAGTACCAATTGTTTTTGACCTACAAAGCACGAGTACGATGAAGTTATGGTTTTTTCAAAATAATTTTGGCCGCTTGCGACCAAAATTCCCAAAATTTTGTGATAAATTAGAAGTAATTCCGGTAAATAAGGTAGGCTAGCTATTTAACACGACACTTATCCTTCATCGTTGGTACTTATGAAATTAAAAAGTACCTAGTTAATTTCGGTACCAGGTTATGGTTTTTTAGTGATTGCTCGTGTGGGATTTCCCGGTGATATGGTCCGTAAGTATTACGGACAACCTCAAAAATTAGTGCTTTTAGTTTCACGATGTAAAAGAAAGTTACGAGATTGTGCTTAATGCGATCCGCTGTGGTCATGTATTTATGATCTAAACCAATGTGTGGGTAAAATGTCCCAAAAACTTTTTATGGTTACCATACTGGATTATCTTTTACGAATTATGTATTAATTGTTGGAAATTTCCAACACACTAAATATCGTGGTTTAAGTTAATAGGACGATGGCTAGAAACGGTATTTTTAATATGAATCAGCCATAATTAACGTATTTGAAATGTATTAATTCCGCACATAATTGGTAGTTAAAATAAATAGTAACCCTCTAGCCAGAGTGATTAGTTATGGGTTTTTGTAGGGAAATTAATTACGCTCATGCGTAATTTGTTACTAGTAAATCCCTGGTTTCATAAAATACTGCGTATGTTAGCGAGTTTGTTATGATGAAAGCAAAATCACTGAAATCAGAATTTCGTAACGATTAGATTCAGTTAAGATGATTTATCCATGAACCAGTCTCTTGACGAGCTATGCTCACAGGATGATGATCTTAGTTATGAAGCCCCAAGACTAATCAAAATTCAGGCGTCCGTGATACTTCGTTGGATGCTAGGTGAATCTATTTACATTTTAGTACATAGAAGTTTAGAGCAAAACCTAGTACTTAATGAGTAGGATGTTATCTGTTGTATTACAAAGCAGATAAATGACGATGCATAATGAACTATCAGGGCCGTAATGCGTGTTAAAGTTATGATTAGCGAGTAATCATGATTAAACTCGAACAAAAACCATAACGTTCGTGCTAGCGAGAAGGTACCCAGATTTCTATGACTATTGGTTAGATGAGTGACCTTTACTAGTTGTGAAATTTACCCCAATGGCACGTGATCCATGAGTTTCGCTATCATGAACTTATAACGTCACTAATTTTCGAGCAGCACTTTTTTCGTCATAAAAAGTGTCTGATAATTCAGAATGACATCGACAGATTACTTTCAAATTAGCGGCACGATCATGAGTATTTTTTGTGTTTTCTCTGTACGAGAAAAGCGTAAGAAAAAAGTCATGATTGTGCTTGCTTGCTAATCGCACCGTATATATAATATCCATCGGCCGAGTTCAGTGGGGAAGTTTCAATAATCCCTTACTAGGTATAGGCGATTATAAACTATAATTACTAACTCGACCGAGAAACGGTTTTTGTTAATTGATTCAAAAACTTCTCAGCTGAACACTGTACGCAGAGTTGACTTACGAAGTGATAGGCACGACGGAGAGATTCTTGTAGTCTTTAGTAAATTCCTCTGATCGAAGAAAAGACAATATCTTCGTGTTAATCACTAAATTTCGTGCATCCAGCGCCAAATTGGCTTGATTGACTGGTAAATCTCGCTCCGGACCGAAATCCATTTCCGAAGCGGATTGATAGCCACCAGAACTCTGTGAATCAGTATCGTTCGTTTCCTCTATATTTAATTTCTCGAAAAAGAAATTTGTATTTTCCAAAACGGTGTTGTTAGCTTGAATTTCCGATTGCAAATGAGTATTGTTATGCTGGC
>SCLG01000903.1:0-25120 GCA_004367875.1 Oikopleura albicans
TTCTACCGCTTAGGAAGTGTACGATGCTTAAATAAAAAATAACTAGCTTATATTAGTAGTTCCAGGTTACTCTATAGAAAATAAGTTGAGTTTTTTGATTGATTTAATATGAATAGCACTTGTATAGCCTATACATCTATAAATTATATTATAAAGGTTTAGATTCGTTAATATTACTGCGGTCGACCGCAGCATTTTTTCACTTGAAAAAATTGATCATGCACTTGGTTACACTCTCAGCCTGGTATGATAACCAGTGGTATCTTGATTTGTCACAAAATTGGTTTACATTTGCTCTCAGGCCTAGAAGATGTTAAATTTTAAACATTATCACAATCATAAATATGATTAGGACTTGAGCTATTGTTTACGTTTTTATTGAGAAAGTCGAGAATTGAGCTGAAGCGAAAATTATCGACATTTATAATATTAAGTCATAAACTTCTAGAAATAGGTCCACTTTAATATTTACATTCGAGCTCGCAGAGATCATTCATAAATAATTCGACAAACTGCGAGCACGAATAAAATATCAAAGTAAGATTTGAATTAAAATTATTAATTACCAGCAATTAACACATGGCAAATTCAAATCAAATATTATTCGTGAATAAAAGGGAGAACATGCGAGATAACTCATATAACTCAAGCTAGTCATTAAAATTAGGGAAAAATTTAAGGAAATTACCCACTCCCCACCCACGCAAACAGGTCCATTTATAACCTTCTGCGCAGTTTAAAATAGGAACACTTACAGTTAAAACGTCGAAATAGCGAAAATCTGTTTAGAGAAAATGGATTGGTCCATTAATTGGGCTTCATTGGAAATTGAAGAAAAAATCATTAAAGAAATCAAATCGCTGGTTATACGCCTCGAAATGAATGAAGCATTATCTGAAATAATACATACCTCGTTCCTACCCGTCACCAACAAAGTGCGTGGCAACAGCCTATATGACATATGTCAAGTAAGTAAAATAAAATTATATAAAAAAGTGAGGTATGGGATAAAAACACGACCAAAATGGCTCATAATAATGATTTAAAAATTCAAAGAAATATCAACGGCTTAAAAAATAACCCGAAAAAACATATCCTTGCAGCTTTAAAAACTTAAATAAGAAAAAGGAGAAAACGCTGTTCAAAAGTAACGGGAAAAACATACTCTTAAAGAGTAAAAAACCAAACTGAGATAAAGTAAAAAGGGCTGAAGATAAAAATACGATAATCTAGAAATTCATTTTATAATTTAGTTGGTCAAATGCAAGGAAGAAGTTGGGGTTGGAAAAATTTTATATAATTCACCAACCATCGAAACGTTGATGCTATTGAAAAGAATGATAGATTGTTCCAACTTCATTAACTTGGAATGGATACTCACGGATAACATTTCCCAAAGACTGGCATGGATCATGACTAACGCCACTAACGGTGATGACTTTAAAAGAGCCATATGGCTTACTCACAGAAGACAATTCAAAACGTCTCAAGATGAGTGCATGCTCTTGATAGCAATACAGGCACGATTCAAATAAAAAATATTGACACGTGACAAAAATATTTAAAATCAAATAAATTAAATGACTCCAGTCAGGGAAAATAACAGTCAAAGCGCAATTCCCCATAACGGTACCTGAAAGCCGTGAGCGCCAACGAATTTAAAAAACAAATTAAAAAGTGTCAAAAAACGGGAAAAGGTTAATTAAATTGAAAACCCAGAGTAACTTGTTTAACATAAAAACTAAATACCGTATTAAAATAATACATAACTCCTTGGGCTCTTGGACAGAATAATGAATAATAATAGTAAAAAATTGATTATAATAATAATTACAGATTAAAAACAATAATTGAGTCGTTAATAGAGCCGAGACCAAGCTAATGTACAAAAGTACTACTTTGTCGATTACGTCGACAAGTACAAATACAAAGTCAACTCCGACCATGATGATAAAAATCGACGCAAAAAATTGGAGTACATAAAATTTAAAAACATGCAATCCGGATGGTTTGAGGACTTTGTATGTAGTAACTCGGCAACGCTGTCGTATAAAATGAAAGAACTCTTTGAGTTACACGACTTAAGCCAAGACAAATATTCAAGCCGAGCCATGATCCAAATGAAAATAATAAGCTTGAAGACGCCGGATGCAATTGATTCCAGTAAAATGGACACGTGTCATATGTACCCCAACGAAAATGTTGTTGATTCAAATGGCAAAAACATCAAGATAGCCATCCCAAAAGGGCTAGAAACATTACCGGCATTGAACACCCTCCAATTCCTCCAAGAAAGCACGGTTATGGCATCGGCATATTCGGAAACGGACGTCGATATCCTAGACAATAAAAAATTGTTACACAAAATACTTAAAAATTTGGACATGAATAATATCTATGCACTGTGCGTCCTAGAAGTTCTTCAAAATGAAAACTTTCGATCAATCTGTGACATATCAAAGGTCAAGACGCCAGGCATGATGATGCTATTCCAAAATATATTTGCACGACGGTTAACAATAAGACTAATCGAGATACTGCAAAGCACGGATATTGACGGTTACAACCCGTTACAACCCGAATGTTACTTGAAAAATGACACGTGTCGAATATTGAAAGAAACTCAAAAAGGGTTCCCAAGATTACATGGCCTGCGGGAAATGTTGATCGAAAATTCCGAAAATGGGGAACATCTCGGGCTTTTGGCAAAGATCGTGCGATATGACCATAAATTCCTACAAGGTAATTGCCACAAAAATATAAGTTAACTATTGAAAACCCAAAAGTCCAAAAATAATAGTCAAAAAATTAAAACAACCAAGTAGGAAAAAGTAATTAATTAACGGGGTATATTATATAATCAATAATAAGGGTAACCAAGGGTTACCGGTGTTACAATAAAAAAGAACACCGCGAAAACTATCGTAAAGTTCGCATATACGCACGCACTAAATCACTGGAAATCAACAGCATTACAGTGATAATAAGGGAGATGCAAAAAGAAAACGAACCCCAATTAACCCACCATAATCTACAGAAAATAATTACAACAAATTAATATGGTACCTAAAAGCATTAAAATTAACTATATTATTCAGAATTCACACCGGTCAAAATGTGGCTGAAAATTGATGATGCACACACAGAATCTGAACTTAAAATGTGCATGAAGATCGTTAAAAACAGGGTATTTGACACATGTCTCAACTACATGATTGATGATATACCTACGATTAAAGAAAACAGCTTCCTTATGGGGTCAGAAGACATAATTGAATCGGTCAAAAACAAAATTAAAAAGGGTGGCAGTAAATTAGAAGGTCACACAATACTGGAGGAACTTACAAAAATCCAAAATAAAGAAATACGCAGAGTCATCTACCCCAAAATTCAAACGGTCAAAAAATGGGAGTTTGACCTGATGGTGTCATACATTGAGCATGACGAGGAAAAAACAGTACGGGACATTAATGAGGCCCTTGGACACGTGTCATTGTCCGAAAATAATACGGCTAGGCTTACTATGGAAGAAAAAGCACGCAGTGAGCTAATGCTGAAGGCATTTTCACCACAAGAACAGTCAAAAGTGAAAATATTGGTCAAAAATCCAGATCAAATCGAAAAAGCGCCGGTAGTAGATAAAGTGGCATCATTTTGGGAAAAACAAGAAAAGGAGCGTTGGAACAATTTCACGAAATTTGAACAAAAATTGAAAAAGGACAATGGGGAAAAAATTTTGAAAGAGTTGGCTGATAACATGTGTAATGGGGTAATTTTACTACCAGAACTTGAAAAAATTGTGGCGTCCCAAGCCGGTTATTGCGGCAACAACTACAATGATGCGCCAACTACGAAAGCCCTAATTCTGAGTGGTAGAGTGATTCGATGTAATCATAAATTCGACTTTCCCCATCAAAATTATAAATGTACAAGGATCCCCCTGAGACACAATGACAAATGTCGAATTCATACCAGTACACATTTCCAAAATAAAACATCAAACATGGCCAGATTGATGGTTATTTGGGAAGAGAGACTGTACAAAATAGAAAAGATAGGCCATAAACAGAAACCGGTCCCAACACAAAAGATTTATCGGCCTGATCAGGGTGCAATGGAGGCCCATAATGTGCGACAGGACGAAATACGAATTATCCAAAAAGGTTTTGATCACTTGTACAATAATTGGGATGTGTTCAAACCCAGCAAGGTTACGAAAAATAGAATTGAACAACTCCAACAAATATTAGGCCAAGGCAATGACAAAGATCTTGACACGTGTCTCTACAAAAAATTAATGATAATCAAAACGAGAATTATGGAGCGAAACCAAAAAGAAGTGGACCAAGATCAATTACCAACAAGAACGGTATTGAATGGTCATCTTAACAACACGCTCGAAAGCATTAAGCTACAGGGATTCGGACCCATAGAATATGCTTCCAGACTATGGGGTACTGATGTACGGCATGAAGGTACGGTGGAAGATTTAACACAACACTATGATTACAACAATAAAATCAGGTGGATGCTTGGGGGCACCCATCTGCCGTACACCACCGAACAATGCTTTCCCCCAATGCTTGGTCCAGCATCCCGTACAATAGCTCCGTTTGTAAAAGATACGTACCGTAAAAATGATTTTCAGCAAGTCATTTTCCTCAATTTGGAAATGAGGCATGATCATCCAACGGAATTGGCCAAAAAAGAACGAGCCCAACCACTGCATGACCAACGTTCCATTAACCTACAGGATAAATGTCAAGAAGTCCTGACGATTATTGAGTTTGTGGGGGATGAAGAATTAGAAATCACGTTGGAAGAATTTCTCAAAAAACCAAAAATGGTCCAAATTATTGAGGAAATCAGGGTCGAAAGTCAACAAAACATGACCAACGCGCAGATATTCCAATCCATGTTACAATTGATCTGCTTAAGACTGTCCAGAACGGATACAAGTCTTAATCATAATAGGGCCTTACTGGGTGACCCTACTAAAGACCTGGACACGACTACGGAGGAAATTTTCTACAGAAAGGAATACCTGTTGTTAGCCAAATTGACACATGTCCTGCAGGAGGTGAAGGTATTGCCCATTTGGTTGGTCAGTTCTGAAGCCACCACCGGTACCATGTTGAGAGCCACGAACTTGATGGAACTGAAAGTCCCAGAAGTGTTCCTCCACTGGACCCTAAAACAAATACTTTACCAAAAAATGTTGGCCGATTACAACGATCGGGAACGTAGTGACGGTAAACCAAAGGTTAAGTTAGGGGAATACTTTGAAAGCCCACTGGTTATACTAAACCCATTGCTAGACCCGTATGTAAACGAAAACCTGGACGAACCAGACAGTGAAACGCCCATGAATGAAACGCACTCCGAACTGACTTGCCGAAGTACCAATAGAAACCGCTTTGTAGCGGTAACCATAATAAAAAAGGGCATTGCGGAAGACGAATGCAAAAAGACCAGACACTACTGGGAAGGTCTAATGTTCGCCACAGCATTATTCGACGGGTATCTAGTAGACAAATGGGCAAAAATTGGCAACCCGATTCCAGTTACGTTGGAGCAAATGCAATACGACAACATCAACTATACCATCCTTGATAGAAATGTAAAGCATTATGCGCCGAAAAAATTAGTTTATTACTACGGCCACGTGGCAAAATATCACGTCAACCGTCGGAAACTCGCAACAAGACTGTTGCAAGAAGCCGACGGCGAAAATGCCCAAGTTAATGACATCCGAAATCTGGTCTACGTGGCAAGATCAGCAGGTGACAATAACCCGGGCAAAATATGGGAAGATAAATTAACATTGTGGCAAAGAAAAAACCATTCAATAAAGACACATGTCAAAGGCCTAGAAGTAATCAAAATTAAATCGAGATCCCAACTGGCCGAAAAAATTGGATCTTTGATTTCGGGCGTTAACAAAGGCTTCGAGTGTCAAAACTATCACCCGACATTGGCTGAAGTCTTCGGATTAAAAAACATATCGGCGACACCATATGAAATGGTAAGTTCAAAAAATAAAAAATTAACATAATAATTGAACAAAAGTGTCACATAAATTAAAAATTAACTATAAATGTAAATAAAAATAGTAAAAACCAGTAAATAAAGGACCAAAATAAATGAGACAATACATCTTAGACAGAAAATAATTTTACAAAAAAGTCAAGATAATATAAGCCAAAAAACACCGAATAAAAATATTAAGAAAATAACCGAAAAATAGAAATTAAATTAAAATTAATAAATTTAGGTATACACAAATACGGTTAAGCAATTACCGGAGAAAATATACGTAACCCGGGGCGGTTACAAATCGAATACAGTGGACCTTGAAAACATTGTAGAAGCACACCGAGCTAGAGCCGAGCAGGCCATGCGCACCAAACAATATCGCATTAACACCAACACCATCGAACTGGAAGACCAACATTTCAAGAAAGACTTGACGGTCGACCTGAAAGAAAATTTTAGTGGCCTGAATACGAGAACAACCACAAGGGTACCGGCTGAACATCTTCGGGACAAAAAAGAAAAACAAAATGAATCAAATCGGGAAATAAGCCACGTGGCAAAAGATAAAGCTGACAAACTGTTCAGCGACAGAGCTGTGAAAACCAAAAATGACTTAGAAAAACTGAACAGATTAATAGACGAGCAGAGGGCCATACTCAAAAAAGAGACCAATTTTTTCGCGGAACCTATGAAACTAAACGGGGAGGCAATAAATAATTTACAGAAAGTGGAAAATTTTGATCAGTTTTTAGAAGTATGGGCCACCACAGATATCGGCCACAAACGAATTTTTAGCCCATCCCAAATTAAGCACCTACACAACAAAAAGCCCCTCAAAAACTACGCCAAATTAATCAAATTCGCCGAAAAATTTTGGAACAATCAGTAAGAAAAATAATCTAAGGGACTGTAGATAAGAAACTAAAAAACAAATAGGATGACCTCATTAATAATTATAAGTACGGAAAATAAGCCCCTCAAAAAATAACTTGCTCGCAAATGCAATTAGAAAACTGCCACTTGTTTAATGTACATGTAAAACCCTTAATACTGAAAAACTGTTACTGCTGGAAAAACTAACCACGACACATGTTATATGGAGATCAAATAAAAGAAACAATAAATACAGTGAAAATGAAAATTATACGTGTATTTAATTGGAAATGTACAACCTAAGCATAATAGAATGAAAGCAGAATGAAAATGAACAAACAACGAAAAATATACAAAACTCGAATGAGAGCACCTTACCCATAAAATATAAGGAACTTTCATTCGAGGCTTAAAACCAGATAATTTAGCAAAGCAGGTCGTTTAGAGCATTGACACATGTCCAAGAGTACGGTTGATCAATTGAAAGGTTGAAATCAGCCAATATATAAATGTCGTTTGACACCAAGAGCTGCGCCCTCAAATCTCTTTTGGAAATCTAGTTCCAAATTATAATGATGGTATTCAGGGCATTCAACAAAATCGTCCTTAAAACTAGAAGTCGAAAAATCCACTAGGCGAGGGCCAATAGGACTTGACCTGGGATACTTGATCTCACCGTGAGTTGACCACCGCACAGTACGCGCACCGTCAAATTTGGCTGTGATAACCATCGTACGAGAAAACTTTTCGGCATGAAGCAATAAATGAATGCGGCGACGCCGCTCGCCATAAAGAGTACGATTAACATGCCTCTTTTCATAAACCTCATGATCAGAAAGGCCATAAGTACGCACATGAGTACTACTAAAGGAAACTTTCCGATTTTTCGCCTCCCCACGATCCAAAAAAGGCAAACAAAAAACTTTACAACAGTGCCTATAATGGAGCCAGTTTTTACGATTGCAAGCGGGTTGGTGTCTTATAAGCATAGGATCCAGATAACCGTAATGACGGTCAGTTTCAGGATCATAATAAGCGACCTCACTTAAAGGAACGTAACTCGACATAGGCTTACAACAGACAAAACTGGGGGGAAAGTGAAAAAATATAAAAAATATAAATTATTAGTTCTAAGTAAAGAATGATAAAATAAAAGGGGCTTATATACTTAATTTGGTGATAGAGAGAAATACGAAATAATTAACTAATTAAGAATATTATGACACGTGTCAATAAGACCAATCAAGGGTCATTAGTGGTAAATATTAATTACTTAATTAAACACCTGAAAATAATGCACCTGAAAAATCAAGTGCGCCTAATTAAGGCACCTGCGAAAAAAGGTGCACTAAAAAAGGAGCGTAAAATAAATAGCCAGGTGTCCCAAATTAGCGCAGAATGCTCACCACTAAAGACTATAAATAGAAAGAGAAAAATAAACACATCATCAAATAATTAAAATCACAGGTAAAGTAATAAGATGAATAAAATAGTGTATTTTTCGGAGGGAGAAATGTCGATGTCTGAAGAGAGCTTTGAGGGTTATACGCCAGTAATATGGTATCAGTCAAGAGATAACCAGTCTGACTCTAGCTCTGAAATATTAAACTTCACAAGAGACTCAGATGAATCAAGTCACATGAGTACAACTCCCCAATGGAGCAATAATTCAACAGACAGTGAAGAATATAATGGCGATATCGAAGATATGTATAGTAATGACTCAGTGATTTCTGACGAAATGCCAGGTCTAATGCCCTACACACCAAATAATCAGAGTGAAATTCAATGGCCACATGACAATATCTCCGATATGACAGACAATGAAAGTAACAATTCGAGCGACAATTTCTCCCCTCAAAAAGCAGAATCGGAATTCTCCACGGTGTCTAGCTTCACGACATGGTCAGACCTTTCTGATCCTTTCGAAGAGTACAAAGTTGACACGTGGCAAGAAGAATCCGATCAGCATTACTTTTTTCCATCAGTAGCGGGCGTGGCGGATGGCCCTATCTACAGGGCCGACCCGAATCTCATATGGAGATATTTCAACGCTTCAAGAATAGGTACTAACCAGGTACTAACTGAATCAGAAAACGGAGAATCAGATGATGAAGAACAAATGGAAACAGAAAAATAAAAGCCGAATGATTATAATTACTTGATCACTGTAAAAACGGATAACATTACATCACTGAACATATTACATCTAGGCTTAATACTGTAAAAAATATCTGCACTGTAAATAAACAAATAACGATTCATCAAAGCCAAAAAAGAATGTTGTATACGAAAAATGCCACGTGGCAGTGTTGGCAGACAAAAAATCTGAGCCAATCAGAAGCCGTTTAAAAATTCGCTAGAATTCAAATTCAAAATTGTATAAAAGGCCGCGAAAAAATAATCTCGATCAGTTCGATCACAACTTCCGAAGTGGTAAGTCGAATCACGCGGGGCGAAATTAAAAAAGGAAAAAACACAAAAAACCCACATGGCACTTTTCAAAACCAAAATAAAACATACAGTCATACACCAACACAGAAAACGTTTCGAGTAAAACGGGAAAATGAGTGAAGCCATTAAAATGGGAAATAAAACACAAAAATATAGCACAAAAAACACAATCTAATGTAATTATTTTAGAAAAGAACTCAATATGTCCAGACGTCAAAATAAACGAACAGTCTCCAACTCACAGGTTAGCAACTAGATTTCACGCTTGGAATAAAATCAATTTTCAAACCTGAGTATCTAGAAAACGACAGGGTTAATACCAAAAATATTGACCCCAAACGTTTACTTGTGAAACCGGAGGCTACTCGGGCGTATATTGACTCCTTCTCTAAAATAATATCCTATCATTAAGAATATGGAAGACACAGTAGATGAATCAACCGAAAAAATGCGGAAAATAGCCGAACAAGAGGAAATTTTTTCTGAAGAGGTAATAAATGTAGATGTAGCATACAGCAAAATGAAACATATAGGACAATGCGATATTAATTGACACGTGGCAAATAAATAAGTACGAGTACAGATACAGACACAGTATTCATGATAGTATTAAAAAACATTAAAACCATATACAGCGAATAAATCATGCTTTAGGGACACGAAATGTATTAAATTTAAAAGATAGAGACTAGTACTATAAAAACTAGTCCGGGGAAAAAGCTCATAATCGCTATAATGATAAATAAAAATATGAAACAATGAATAAAACACGTGAAAGTATGAAAAAAGTTTTTGTTAAGGTTAAAATCGTTAAAAACCGGCAAAAATAATGTAATCATGCGGAATATTTACAAATACTAGCAAATTAACAAAAATACTAAAAAACCATTTTTAGGAGGGTGAAATACCGGACGCCCCGGATTCACCAGAATCGCCGGATTACAATTTTCCGACTGAACACTATGCGGAAACATTTAAAGGCATGATAAAAGGGTTCGAAGAGGACTTTTTAGTCCTTCAAGGATCTAAAGCAGCAAATTGGGCATACTTTCACAAATTATTAATTGGTTTAATAGGGCAATTAATAATGATCACGGTTCACATTTTCCATACAAATAATGAAAATAACGTGGCTTTGAAAAAACGAGAGGAAACCGGTAATGATATCGATTGGTCCCTCAGCCAGGTCCATTCGACAGCTAACGCTTTGGTTGATAGGACTGATAAGGGACACTTGAATAGAAGGGTTGACAACATTTTGGCCAATTGCTTGGAAATTAAAATTTTGGAAATAGTTAAAACTAAAGCGGGGTTAGACTTAAGTAAAATAAAGCCATATGTCAACGATTGTATAAATAAAAGTCTGGTAAACTATAAAAATAAAAATTCCACGGAGATTTCGCCGGCGGTAAAAACGTTTGTTGTGAAAACGGTAAACGACTCAATCCCCCCTCAACCAGCAATACAAATTCAGTCATCATATCCGTGGAAAGAAATGTCACTGAATGAAAACATTTTTGACATAGGCAATTTGGAACAGTTAAAAATTAACATAGTCAAATGTGTGGGACCGGTCACAACCATCATTCTCAAGGTAGTTCTGATGAGTTTAACTAAACCATCAAATAACGAGGAGGCCTTAAGCCAAATAAAAGATCTAAAGGTCATAGCCGAGATCATTAAAGGCGAAAATCCTTCTAAAAGGATTGAGCTTGAGTCGATCTCTCTGATGATTTTTACCACGTGGCAAAACATAGTACAGTCCCTTATCAATCCTACAAAAATAACCAGAAGCAACATTATTTCACTTACTAAACAACTTCTCTTTTTGTTGACGGAAATCTTTGATATCCAAGAACCCCCAGTAATCATGACAAAAATGAAAAAACTGTTGACATCCCTGGCAAGAAAAAATGTTACCAATGGCGACATAGTCACAAACATACGGTCATTATTGCCACAGCACCTGAAACAAAGCGAGGCATTTGACTTAATGAGCATCCAGAATGAGGAGCAACAATCGAGTCAAACATTCGAATGGTTAGGTACAGAGGCTTCGCGATCGTGTAATAATTACCATATCGATTTGGCTTGGCAAAACGACCCATTTTTTAATTTGGACATATGTCAAACATTCCCGCCAAGATATCCCAATTTCGGAAAAATCGAAAGTCACAGGCTGGACCGTAGAAATGGTACGCCTAATAGCACAAATTTTAAACAAAACACTTTCTATTGAAACTTCTAGGTTCCGAAAAAGAAGCATTAACAGATGAATTCCCCGACTTTAATTTGGATAGTGTCAGTCACAGCTCAATTAGTAGTATTTCATCATACAAAACAAGTATTAACACCGGTACCAAATCCCCTCAAGATTCCTTAAAATGCGAAACTAATATTAACCCCGATAAAAAATTCGAAAAATTCAATAAATGGTTAGACGCAACGAGCGAGATTAAAAAATGCGAACCTAATAATTCATCAGATAATGCCGAAATTGAATGGAACCTCATAAAAAAGGAGGTACTCACTAATAAGAAGTTGCTAAAGAGCAAAAACTAGAAAAATAAATAACGTTAATCAGGCTTAAAAAACTTCTCATTAATGATTATCAAACATGCAATGCAATTTATTTATTTAAAAAATTAAAACTCAAACCTGTAACAAACTGATCCAAAAAATACACATGTCAATGATGCACAAATACATATTAATAAAACATTTACAAAAAGTTCAGAATCATTTGTTGTAAGAAATGCCCATGTACAATGTCGACCGCTACATTGCCCCCCATGGCCCGTTTGGCGAGTCAGAACACCCACTTTTTGAGCATTCCTTTATGATAGACAATCAAACAATGTCACGATGGACTAATAGAGTTGAGGAACATTTTACTAGTATGTTCCATGAACTACCACGCACCATCGAACACGTAGTTAATGATAACGGAAACGACGGCACGGTTCCAATTATGGAAATAAGAAACGCCGTTTCTGATACATTGTCTAAAATCGAGGCCCGGGCTATTCAGTCACATAATCTACATGTGCAAAAAAGCCTGGACCACCGATTAAGGTCGCTCGAACGGGGAATGCTCCAACGAGCTGGCGGACCATGGAATCGGGGATTTGGGCGCAATCGGGGCATGTGTCGAAATACCATGTACGCGCATCGACGGGCAAATATTAACAGCAACAATTACAACCCCCAGCGTAACCGACAAGCGTTGTTGGCACATAACCGTCGAGCACACATGTAAATAAAATTATAATTCTTATGGAAAAATCATTAGATTAAAGGGTTAAGCCACGTGGAATCAAAATAACAATTCAAAAACTATATATAACAATAACAAAACGAAACTACAACTAATAGGTGGCAAAAAATAAACAAAAAACTAGTCGGAAAACTCACGAAAATAAACATGTACATCAAGCAAAATCACGCATAAAAAATAATTTTTGACAGCGGAGAATGGCTACCAAAATTTCTAAAAAATTTTTTTTTTGGGACCAAAAGTCTACTAAAAGGTTATAATAAACAAAATTTTTTCTTTCACCCCACCCTTGATACACCACCCTAGTTACCAAAGATATTAAAATAAAAAATAAAATTAGGCACCCGACTATGATTCGTAATCGTGCCGAACGCATTGCAAAACTTGCCCAAGACATTCAGTCAGCAAGCCCAATGACACGTGGCAATACCCGAGAAGTTCCTAACACTCAAACTACCAATGAAGGTAAAATATTATAAGCGTACAATAATAAAAAATCGTATAAAAAACTAATCGCAAAATACTAAAAAGTATATAATTAAAGGTGTTCGAAACGAGGCAAACACACATGTCAATGTGGACCAACGCCCTACGACATCGGCTGCAACAACAGGCACATATAGCCAGGAGGAAATTCAGGAGATAAACGTTCAGATAAATGTAAGAAATATAAAAACCCCGATTATCATGAAGAACGCGTAGCTAATAAAACAATTTCAGGCTGAGCCGAAACAACGAGAGTTGATGGAGACTCAACCGTCTATTGGTCCTCAACTGGAAAATGTTCGTGAAACAAGACTGAGCAACAAAGTTAAAAAAGCTTTACAATAATGATAATTTGAATTTCAGAAAGTACAAGACATTTATTAAAATATAAAACAATAATCCAAAAAACATTCACCCGGAAAATACATTTTATTACAAATTTCAAACAACATAATTTCAGAAAACAAATTTAAAATATTAAAAAACAATAAAAACCGAAAATCAAATTATCGTTATTGTAACAAAATCACTGTTAATTTCATGCAAACAATTAAAAAACTTATGTCCACAGCAAACATTATAAATACACATGTCAAATGATAAAATTGAATAAAAATTATGACAAATGTCAACAAAATATGCGTATACCTTACTTACAGACAAAATCCTAATGAAACAATAGAAATTAACAAACCTTGTAATTACAGAATGAGTGATAACGCAGCAACAATGCGCGACCTCCCACTAGGCCATGACCTGGCCGAGGACGAATTTTCGGACCTTTTTGACACGTGTCTTGAAAATGAGCACGGTCCAGACGCCTGGGAGCGCTTATCGGCGGACGAAATCTTGACGTTCCAGAACAAGTGTTTAATGGCCCATATGCCAAAAACTTTCATGGACGAAAATTACTTCCGTGATGTGGCCAAATTACCAAGGTGAACACTATAAATATAACATATAATAAATGCTAAATATAAAATAATATCATGCGAAATATGTAAGGAAAATTTAAATTGAAAAAATGGAAAATAGCGATACTTAAATTTAATAATAGGGAGGATCACTGGGATGAAAATATCCAAGTGCCGGACCATAAACTCAATGAGGATCTGGTCGAAAGCGGCTACCACATCCCGGACATAGAATACGTTGGCCTTGAGACGGCACAAAATGCGCTGGAAGACTGGGCGGGCTTTCATGGTATCAAAGGACATCAGATCCTTACCATAAAACTAGCCTTTAAAGGTTTATTGGCCATCATCAATAATCAAGGCCCATGTTTGCACACCCAGTCCCTCGCACCATTTGTGCGAATCATCTCAGAAAATTGGGCCGCGGAATTCGCCTCCTGCGACAAGACCAACCCATGGGGACACCAAGAGGGCGGATTTGCCATATGTCAAATGTATGGTCCATTTTTATTCACTTGTGAATTCACCGCTGTCAAGGAAAGGGTCAAATATTAAAACTTCAATAGTTAATGACTAATAATTAAAAATTGAAAAAATGCCTAGTGAAAATTCAAAAATAAATAATGCGTTATGAATTAAAAATAACAAAATAGGTTGGAAAATACATAAAATCATATGAATAAACCTAGATGACACATAAATAAAAATATACATCTACAAATATATGACCCACAAAGCTCCTCAAAAATTGGTTAAAAGCTCGATCAAGACGAGTTTTAATCAATAATCTGGAACAACTCCACCTGGCAATTTTCGAACTTTGCCGAGAGATGGGAATGGGATTTGGAAACCTGGCCCGAGAAACCTGTCAGAGTATTCAAAATCTGTGCAGTATTGATAACTTTGTTATCAATACGAATCAAGCACACTTGCCATATGTCAAAAACATGACCTATGATAGGTCATTAGAGGTTTGGGCTGAACTAATGTATCAGACACAAAGTGACGTCAAAATTGTCAGGGGTAAACACGTATTACAAAACAATTTTAAAAGTAAATTTAACGATGAAATTTGGCAAAACATTTTGGAAGAAAAGCGTAACTATAATCTGGCAGAATTTGGGAATTCCAGTGGGGACCTTCTCATACCGAGAATGTCATCCACACACATGTCACAAGGAAGTTCCGACACTAGCCAAGATAGCGAAATGTCGGAAGATTCCTATCAAACGACAGCTACGGAATACTCAAATAGCCTAAAATCGGCCAGCAGCGGTTCAAATGATCATCTTTTGCAAAGAAGGTCATTTGAATCGACATCATCGGACCCTGACAGTGAGATATCATTTGGATAAATTAGAACTAAAATTACAAAAAATTATTTCACAAATTCGAAAATTTAAATAGCATTGACACATGGCAAAGGTAAAATATATTCCACTCCTTTCCGCGCCAAACTCCTTTCCAAAAATTGTTAAACTAAAAAAGTGTAGGACACAAGTATAGTGAAATATAAGATTGTAATTATTAGAATGGGCAAGAAATCGGATACGCGAAAAAAGATCAAGGACAAAAGAAACAAATTTGCGATTACAAAAAATACAAAGCCAAAACAGGTTAGCAAATGGCAAGACATAGATAGGCTAGCTAGTGATAGTTATAAAAAAGGTTTATTCTGGGAAAAAACAATAAGCCAAACGCCACGTGGCCTAGTAAGAGCAGTCACTTATGACGGAAACATACTAGAAAAGCCAAGAACATTCAAAGAGTGGCAGGACTATTCAACAGAATTGTCTTTCGAATTTGAAAAAATAGTTGAAGGAAAAATTAAACCAAAATGGCAAGACTTGAAGTTTCGCTATGAAAAGGACTTCAAAGCAGGTACTTGGTCAGCCTACGCGCCGTTTTGGCTTATTGTTATTAATCACCTTAAAGACGAAAAAGCCAAAGCACTAGCATACAAAATGATATACACAGGACTCTCAGTCACTGATAATCAAAAAGAGATATGCAAAAATAAACCAATTAAATACAGAAAATTATTAATCTCCACACAAAAATTTGAAAACAAAATTAATGCGACATTGATAGATAAAACAAAATTTCACGGCCAAGTACATTACACCAAAACCAACAAAATTAAAAAAGATATGATAAATAACCCGCACACGGACAAAATTATATTAAATGACACGTGTTATAAAAAAGAAACTCCATACCCGGTTATCACCGAAAGAATCGGAGGAGAATATTATACGAAACCATTTTTCCAACCTAATCAGAAAAAACTTCTAACAAACATCGAATTCGTTAATGAACAAATTGTGAAATGGGTAGAAACCGGGGTGCTAGAATACTTGGGCACAAAACAAAAGGTCAAATCATTAATTAGAATTAGTCTGGTATTAGCGTATAATGAAAGTACGGGTAAATGGCGTTTATGTTTCGACGGCGGGGTTTTTAAAATAACACAAGAATTTATGGTCCCATGCCACTTAGATACAGTGGCCGATTTACTAAAAATTATTAAAAAAGACCAGTATATGAGCAAATTCGACGATAAGCAAGGTTTCTTGCAAAGTCGTTTTGATGATGCCTCTAAAGAACTGGCACACGTGACCTGGGGCAATCACGTTTTTCGTTTTCATGGGGCGGCCTTTGGTATGGGCCGCGTCCCCGGGGACTTCCAGCTATTAAATAGCTGCGCCATAAACATGCTTAGGTCCTATAACATACCATGCACCCTCTATTTGGATGACCGCCTTGTATTAGAAAATGACACATGTCAACCAGATTCAGACCTCATTAAGAAAATAGAAAAAATGGAACTAGCCCCACCAAATGCATACGCGGCCGCACTTTTAGTAAAAATGCTAGGTGGCTACCTGTCGCGAGATAAGTGTACATTCATTTGTTCGAGACGGATAACTTTCCTAGGGTTTATTATAGATACACAAAAAGAGACTGTTGAAATACCCGAAGAAAAGTGGAATAAACTCCAGGAAAATATAAATGACATATGTCAAAAAGAATTCGTAGAATTTAAAACCTTGGAAAAACTAAGGGGTTACATGTGCTCATTTATCATAGTGGCACAAAATATGCAATTATTCATAAGAATAATTACAGAAAAGTTAAAAAATGCCGAAAAAACTAATAAATTAATGATACAAGTGGACGAAAGACTGAAAAAAGAACTTGCCATATGGCAAAGAAAGGATACTGAAATAATTAAAACAATCAGGCCATGGTTAAAAAAGGACCTTACACTAATAAAAAGGAATAACATTCATACAGACGCCAGCGGGGCGGCTGGCGCTTGGGTCAACGAAAAGGGAGTAGAAACTACCTTTTACTGGGAACCTAAATATGTAAACGAAAATATAGCGGTCAAAGAAGCACATGCTATTTATCAATTCTTAATAAATAATGGAGACCGACTTAGAAATACCAGAATCCTATTTTCATGCGATAACAAGGCGGTAACGCTTTGTATGGAACTGGGGGCCAAAAATCCAAAATTAAACGATGAAATAAGAGAGATTAACTTACTAGCCGTACAGTATAACATACATGTAACAATCGAATGGGTAGATACAAAACATCAAAAAGCAGATAAAGCTAGCAGAACTACCGATTTAAATCAAGAAATCTTTCGAAAAGAAATTTTCGAAAAATTAGAAAATAAAATCAAAATAAAATTTAATTTGGATGCGATGGCCACGTGGTATAATAAAAAATGCGATAAATATATTTCACATAAATTTGAAAATAATGCATATCATCATAATTTTTTCACATACAAAATCAAAAAACAAGACAGAATCTTCTGCTTTCCCCCAAAAGCATTACTTACAGTAGTTGCGGAGAAATTATTTGAATCAAACGTACCTTACTGCTTGATATTTCACGCATTCTTCGAACTGCCAGTTTGCGTAGGATTCAGGCCCAAAAACACGATATTGGTTAACCTAAATGAACTTTTATCAACAGAGAATATCACATTAGTTCCCGTTAAAAGTTTTAATGAAGAATTTCAATCATACTACGGGAAAAACAAGATAAATAACGCAATATATGCGATAATTAATCCATTATAATTAAAATATATAATTTAGGAAATTATAAAGGCGACGGTCAAACATTATTTAAATGCGTTTGGCCATATGGTCTACCCAGAAATAATCACACTACTGGGAGGTCATAAGGTCAAGAGTCCAATGTCGAAATGGGAATTAACAAAAGTACAAAAATAAGAAGAAAATTTAACAAAAATGTACAAAAAATTACTGCCATTATTAATTTAAATTTGATCATAAGTTATAAACTGACACATGTCGTGATTCGTTAGGAAAAAGTCGTAGAATTTAAAAAACAAAAATTAAGATATCTGAAATCGGTTGATAATGACGACCCCGTACTTACGACAAATGGTTGTGGACAACTTTCAAAACTTAGTTAATGAGGACAAGGAAGATAAATCCAAAAGGATTAATAACGGGTACTGCCAACCCGTTTCGGCCGAATATGCCGAAAAAATGCTAACATCGGCCGGGGTAGATAATTTAGAGTTTCAGGTCATCAAAGATGACCTAACACAGGCACTAGAGGATTTGGCCAGGGAAACAGCTAAATACGCTAAGCTCTTGAAACAAGAGGCTAAAATCAATACGGGTTTAGAAAATTACAAGACATATGTCAGAAAACTAGCGGCCGGGGAAGAGTTGACAGAGGCTCAAGAAAATATAACTAGGAACATGAATGAGGATATGTACGAAGAGTGGCTGGACCAAACACGTGATAAACGTTTTAAGGTCCAGACGGCTAAGGAAAACTTTCGAAAGCTAAAAGATAAACTAAATGAGCGCCTGTCAACCCTACAAAAAACGGGTAACCAAAGAGTATGGCGGGATGCTAAAAATGACACATGGTATATTAGACATACCGCAGCAGACGATGATTGTGGTCAGTCCTTAAAGAGGGATCGATCAATTGTGGCACGTGACTTTGTACGGCGATTCACCACACCGGAAGGCATGACTTCGGTCGACTTTTATCCGGCAATGGAATTGATCAAGGAATACCGGGACACTTTCGACGTCTTCCATACGCAGTATTCAGCGCTATCTAAAGCAATTAATAAGCTGGAGACAAAGAAAAAATCCGTCTCCAGGAAAGCGTTCTGCCAGGCTCTGTTCGAAACATTTCAAACAGAAATTCAAATAGAATTCACAGATTCTATGAAACTCATCGAAGATGACAAACATCTTAAAGAAGAGTTTGCCTGGCCGGCGCTAGCCCAGAGACGGACTAAAAAACAAGTTGAAGAGGGTAAAACACCCTTTGACTTGAAGTTACAAAAGGCAGTTAAGGCCCAAGCGATGCGCCAAAAGTTGCTTTCGCTTAAAAAACCCGGACAAAACAATTTCAGAAACAAAAAATTCGGACAAAAAAGTTTTACCTCATACAGAGGCCGGGGAAGAGGTAGAGCCTGGGCAAATAACAGTTACCGAGGACAATTTAGAAACCCGGGTAATTACAGCCAAAATGGCAATCCAAATTATGGACAAAACGCCACCCCTGGTTTTGCCAATAGCTTAAATAATGGTAATCAGTTCAATAACCAATTCAGGGGCGGCTTTGGCGGCCGAGGCCGTGGAGCTGGTAGGGGTACCCGAGGCGGTTTCGGACAACGGGGTAGTTTCCGGGGTAGTTTCCGAGGTAGAGGCCGGGGTACCTAAGTAATAACAAAACAAATCAAAAAATATCTAGACACGTGTCAAATAAAAATGAGAAAACCAAATTAAAAAACAGTTAAAAAACAAGTCATACATTTAGAATGGCATATAAACTGAACATCAAATCGGAAAAACAAGAAATATTTGGTCATTTGAGGCTTATGTTTCTTACGATCCTAGTGTCAAGCTTTGGTAATAGCCATGGCAATTACTTAGTGGCTATAAGGCGACACATGCTATCATGCCTTACTGATGCGAAAGTTAAAAACAAACTTAGAGGGTTAAACAATTTTGATGACCCTGAACATTTATTACAAATTACGGAAATATTATCCATGGATACCGAAGAAACACAATTATTACTTAAAAGCCTAGATTAAAAACTTAGTAAAAATCTGCGAAAATTAGGAAGACTTAACATTTAGAAAAAACTGAAATCACAATACACATGTCAAATGCGAATAAAAATTACAAAATTAAGAGAATTATAGCGTATGATAATTAAAAAATCATTAAATTCTAGAATGGTATCGGTCATGAAAAAACGTAAAGCGAGGGAAAGACAATACGATAGACAATCGAAATCGTTAATGAAATTAGAAAAATCACTTCAGAAATTTCTAATTAAAAGAAAACTTTCAATCAAAAACCCACTGAACATAGGCAAATTTGCCTTTGAATACACAATGAAATTGTATAGAAAACGACCAAATATAAAAAGTTTTAAGACATATGTCATAGAAAAAACGAAGTTTAACATCAAAACAATAGTCAACAAGTTATTAGGCTACCCCTGTAATGTAACAATGGGTCAAATAACCAAAAACATAAATGATGCAAGTGAAATAATTCACCAAAAAATAGACACTCACATTAAACATGCTCCCTGTATAGAACTAAAAATAGTGGACGAAATTGCCACATGGCTTTCAGAACAGAAATGTCTTAGAATGCTACAGTTATCAGTTATCCTTCCCTTAACATTTTACTCAGGGGCTAGATGTGGCGAAATACTTAAAATAAGGAACAAGGACATAGACCTTATAAATAATAAATACGGGAAATTTCTAGTATTTCGCATAATGTGCAGCAAAAACAATAAATTGATGAAAAGGGAGGAACAACTCACGATAAAAATAAGCCAGAGAAACGAGTATATCCTAAAAAATATGATAAGATTAAAATCAAAATTGGAAATTCAAGAAAAATCTGACCCTAAAACGGACCTAATGACGGGAGAAAAACTAGAAACATACCATATAAGATATGCAATGAACAAAGTTTCAAAAATATTTGGACTTAAAGAACAAATTCAACCACATAGTGGTAGAAATTCTTGCCTACTGAGACTATTTTTAGCAGACATCAAAGAAGAGAGTATAAAAATTTTTATGAGATGGTCCGAAAATAGCGAAATGATTAGGAGATACAGACATAATCTACTAGAAACTACCATTAAAGGGGCAGCCTACACACTTAATGAATTTGACGAAACTGATGGTTACATTTTTTGAAAATAATTAGTAACATAAAATGACACATGTCTTAGAACTTAAAATGACACATGTCTTAGAACTTTAAAACTGACAAAATATTAAAAGGGGTTCACATATAAAAAATAAGTAAAATAAAATTCTGCCACTGTTAAGAAATGAACGGGACCAAAGAAATCCTTATGATTAAAAGTGAACAAGATGCAACAAAAATCGATTCGGTGCCTGAAAAGGAGAAAAAGACAAAGGAAAAAAGGGGAGTTAAAAAACAAAAGCACGGGAAAAATTATACAAAAACGGTCAATTTGGCCAAAATAGAATTGACTGAGGCATTAAAACAAGGACTTTCTGATATAGATGATTATATTAGAAAGTACCCAACCACACCTGAACCAATAATCCTTAGAAATAAAATTAGGGTATTACACTCGCTATTACCAAAGGGGACCCCACATAAAACACTAGTTAAAGGAACATTAAATTTTCTCTCCAGGTGGCCTATAATGCGCACTTGGGTCAGACTCACAAAACTCCTCAAAATGGTGTCAATGGAACATAATATAGTGGATTATACCGTCAAACGGGAAATCACCATAAGTCGCATTATAACACCTAAAATTATGTTCAACTATTATGACAATAATGAAAAGGCACAATTAATGGAAATCTCAGACATAAAAATGAAATCATTAAAGAATTAGAAACCAAATTCCTCTGAAAAAAAGTTATGACACATGTCGAAATTAAAAACATATTCTTCTCATATAAAAATAAGAAACAGTTAAAATAATTACAAAAATTCATGAACTATCACGATTAAAAACTACAAATAAGTTAAGATATATCACGAGTAAAAACGACAAAAAATGAAAAATATTTTCCCGCATAAATAACGAGAACACCCAAAAAATAGCTCACTCGCCGATATATTGAGCTGAGCCAACTGATAAAGTTATAGAACTTAAGGCAAGTTAAGAGAAATATCGAAAATAAAAAAGCTATATACACAAAGGTTACTTACAATAATTTTTAAAAAATAAAACACCAGTGAGTAAGATTAAATATTAAAATAAAGTTTTTCTTTGACACATGTCATATAAATATAAATTACGGGGCGATTACAAATTAAAAGAAAATTTAAGGAAGGAAAAAATGGCACCACTACAAAGTTTCCCTGTCACAAATGACCAGATATTGAATTCGGCTATCAATTCTCCATTATTACCACTCGTCATGGAGAATGTCCCATCAGTGTATAATAGAGAATTGACACCGACAGCTATTTTCCGTACTGCCCTGCGAGGGGTATACGGAAATATGCAATTTCAATATGGGAAGTTACGACTGGCTCAACGAAATGCTGAATCTGAAGATATCAAAAAACAGTTCTACGCATTTCGAGAGCTGGAGTTCGTCAGTCAAATGCTCACAATGAGCACTGAAATACAAGCCATCGCTGATCGTAACCGCCACATGGCAGAACAGCTACGAGCAGCAGTCGGGGAATATGAGCAACTTAAAATCCGTTTGGCCGGAATAGGTAAGAAATAACTTATCACCTCAAAAAAGAAAAAATTTTTAAATAATTTCCCGCGTAACAAAAAAGATCTCAAAATATATAAAAATACACATAAAAATACACATAATTACAATGAAAACATAGTATATAGAAAAAAGTTTAGTTAACAGAAAAATCAAATAACACTTTAAGTTTAAGATTAAAAAATTTTTTAGTACTAAAAAAGTACCCATAAACAATAAATGACACGTGGCATGAATTAAAAAATTAGTTTTGGTATCTTGTTGGAAGAAATTTCAAAAAATAAACATAACAACAAATTATTAACGAACCTTAAGGATACCAATATCACGGAAGAGACGAAAACATTAACTTCGCTGCATTTGAACGGGCGGCTGAACGGGCCGAAAATTCATGGGCAATGAACGGACGCCAACGAGTCCCCTTTCTGCTCCGAAATATGATATCGTCTTTCATGAACGTGTGGCAGACGGTCTTTCTGGAATACGCTTCAGTGGAGCAATTGCTCTTCAGGGAAGGTCAAAACAACAACGGGTATACGCTAACATTCGTTCGTCAACCCACCATGACCTTGATTGAAGACGCTGACAACTGGTGCGTCCTTACGACACATGTCCAAAAGGACGAAGTTTACAAATACAACTATGTAAACCAGCTAGTTGGGCAAAAATATCACAGCGCCACTATGATTGACGGACTACAAATTCAAGAGTTCATGGTAAGCAATTAAAAATAATACAAAAATGAAATTATTACAAAAATCAGATTAAAACCAAGAATTATATGAAACAAAAGGTTATCGTAAAACATAAAATTTAAAATACAAATTAAATTTATGATTACAAACCAGAAAAAATCTTACTAGGGAAATCATAGGAGAAAAATAACCCTAAAGAATGCATGACAATATGAAAATAAATATAATTAAATAGGGATCCCCAACGTATGGTGTCATGCTAAGATATGATCGACCGAAACTGGTCATCAAATCAATGAAGGCAAAAGATGTTAAAATTGAGGATCTCGATGAATTGAGCTCAAGAATGGCGAGTGAATTTATTTAACCGAAAAGTTTAAAATTATATATCACTGAATCGAACTGTTGACTTACATGACACGTGTCCTTGTTTCTTGATAGAAATATAAATCAGCGGGAATCAATATCACCAGTCTCTTCTTGAATATTTGTCAAAAATAGAATACTATACATTGAAAAAATCACTCAAAAATAATGACGCATAAAAAACAAACAAATGTGAGCATAACTCAAACTCAGGCTTATGATTGGCTAATACTGGGCCTCTCATATTTAACATCCAATGAGAGATAAGCCTTCGTCACTATAGTATTAAGAGATAAGAAGGCTAATAGATAATAATAACACAAGGGCTGCTTATACCACCTATTAGATAACGAAGTGGTGGACTTTATATTATGAAAGTCGAGAATTGAGCTGAAGCGAAAATTATCGACATTTATAATATTAAGTCATAAACTTCTAGAAATAGGTCCACTTTAATATTTACATTCGAGCTCGCAGAGATCATTCATAAATAATTCGACAAACTGCGAGCACGAATAAAATATCAAAGTAAGATTTGAATTAAAATTATTAATTACCAGCAATTAACACATGGCAAATTCAAATCCCCGCCCTTAAAAAATATATCTGCAAGAGAAAAGCTAAAAACCACATTAAATATATTTTTTTATCCACACCCTTTTTAGAATAAGACTATAATATATAGTCCACACACTTCGTGCTGCTTATACCACCTATTAGATAACGAAGTGGTGGACTTTATATTATAAGGCTAGACAGTTTTTAGTAAAAACTTTTTACTTCCATAAGGGCTTTTTTCGGTTCTCGAAAAGAGTGGCCGTCATGGAATTAGCGCCTCCATGGGGTTAGTTTTGGACAAAGTGTGATAAAGGAGCTTATTAAATTTTAAAATGTTTATTTGGCGCCTTATTCCATGATTTATGGTGACAGTTTTGTATTATAATGATTGATTTCTGAAACTCGTATTGAAATAACTTATTTTAGTGGTATTATTAAAAAAAAAACTGGCCGTTATGGGATACTCAATTTTTCGACGAAAAAACAGCCGTTATGGGTTATGGAAGCGGCTCTTCATAATATGAAATCAAGGACTGTAGTTTAAAATTGTCAAGAGCGTTTTTTTTTTATTAAAAAATCGAATACCAATAGACGAACACTCAAATTTTAGAATGAATAGTGTATTTCGAACGCATTTTAACTACAAGGTGCGGCACTGGACGAACCCAGTTCAAACAACTCTCCTGGA
>SCLG01000904.1:0-25193 GCA_004367875.1 Oikopleura albicans
TAACTGCCGGTAACATAACTGCGCAAGTGGTGTATATGAAAAAAAGTTTTCCTACCTTCTTTGAGTACGTTGATCTCTTGTGGGGAGTTAGGTTTTTACATTTTTGTGCGTTTTCGTTGATTATAATAAATTGTACCATACTAATTTTACGTGTTCCTTACTAGGACTAGGTACAGGGGGCCTCAAAGTAAGGGCCACTTTTTTCGATTGTCAAAAGTGCCAAGAAATGGCCCTTATTTTGAGGTGGCCCTAACTTTGAGAATGCCTTAACTTTGAGAAAACTTACTCAAGAATTAATTTTTGTAAAAACAAATAATGCAAAAAGATGGTCATTACTTTGAGGGTGGCCCTTATTTTGAGGCCCCCTGTATTCATGAGTCACTTAAATTACATTTGGGCATAATACATATGGTATTTGGAGTTCACAAAAAAAAATCCACAGGTCTGAAGGCTTAAAAAATTCTAGACTATTCGGGTTCATACAAAGAAACCTTTAGGGTATATTTTAGCATTTTCGGCACTTACAAATGTAAGATATTACTTCAAAAATATATTTTTAATGTTCTCAAAGAATGTGCGATTCGATCGTGAAGTTATCGTCAATTACACCATGGCTTAGGTAAAATTTAAAAGTTTTCATACCATTTAATATGAATATCTGGATTGAAATAAAACGGCGTAAAGTTTGTCTTACAGCTTAGATATTGCAGGAAGTAGGTGGCGTAACCAATTTATAATAAATCAAACTAATGCGGTTTGACGACCCGTATAAGTTACTTAACCATTTAAGATAAAAAAATTCCTTAACCCAAGGGTAACCTATCTACCAAGCTTTAAGTTAATAACGCCGCGAACAACGAAGCCCCAGAATTTCGTATAGTAAGTATTTTATTAGAAATCGTTAAACGATTTTGTCACGTGAGTTACAATACTGCTAGCGCTTACAATTACAGTTGAACAAAACAGTAAAACCGATTCGGAATGCGTGGATAGGAACCCGGATGAATAATACGTGCAAATCAGCGTAAAAGATTACCATAATTTTTTACCACTTTATGAGGTAGATTTATAAAGGTGAAGGGTACTTTCGCGAACATTTGTGGTCGCGAAAAAACCCCATTTATGAGTGCTTTCGCGACCACACCATTTGGTCGCGAATCGTTGTTCAAAAGATCGTTTCGCGACCTCATATGGTCGACCCATATGGTCGCGAAACCTCACCCAAAACGCATTTTTTGAACAACGATTCGCGACCAAATGGTGTGGTCGCCAAAGTAGTCATAAATGGGTTTTTTTTCGCGACCATAAATGGTCGCGAAAGTACCTCACTCCTTTATAAAGCAAAATAATTTCCATTTTTTTTGTTGAAATTTGAATTTATGAACTTGTTTAACTCGTCTATCAACAACTTAACATATTCCATCGTTTACTGTCAGCTTTGAGCATTTCTAAACGATTCGTGCAGTTTACTATTAATAACAATATATTAATTATTGTTTTATAAGTTGTGTATTAAATCCGTTCCTGTACTCGTTCTTCGGGCAATTGTTTTGGAAAGACTGCACGAGTGTGAAGCAGCTAGCAATTCGAAAATATTGTTCAATTCGTCAATTCAGCTCAATTCCAAGTTCCTGGAACATAACTTCGAAATTTTCGAACAATTCTGACTCACATAAAACGCAGGAATCACCGCTTTATTTTTCAGCTGTTCATTTGCCCACTGAGCTTATTAAAACCACAAGTCATAGTTCGAGTGAAAAATAGCGAAAAATTTTTAAATTCTCCATTACATGTTATTTGTAAATAAATATGGAAATAAAACTAATCTCAAATCTTCTGAACATTCTTTCGTATAACTTGATGCAAAAATACGAAATAACGGCTACAAAATAAGACTCCAGGTCGCCAAATCTAATCGCAAATTTCCGAAAAAAAACATGCAAAAAATTACTCCAAATAATGGTGAGTGATTTTATCATCGTTATGTTTTTAGGCTCACGGCGAAATCATTAGAGAAAAAAAAATAAGCCATGACCACCAAATTTTTTCGAAAAAAACTGTTTTGACCAAAATGTTCGTCTCGAAAAGTTAGCTTTTAATATTTTTGGAAAATCAAGGCCAAGTTCAACGAGTCACGTGATATATTTTCATTAAAGGCCTCCAATTGGCCCATTTTTGTGTCAACGATTTGTGTCAACGAAGTGCCTTAATTAATTTTTTTTACACTTTTTTTTTGCTTACACGAAAGTTCATGTGCATATCTCGAGAGCGGTCCCTCGAAAATTTGGGGGTCATGGCTTATTTTTTTTTCTCTTATATAAAAACCGCTTTTTAGTTAACTAATCAATGGGAAAAAGTGATAACTTCGATCAGTTTGGTAACTTAGCGCGAATTATACAAATTTGCATAGCATAATTCGCGTAGTCAGAAATGCCGAAAAACATACAAAACTTTTAACTTTAATATATTTTGTTAATTTTCGTGAACTTGGTCAACTGAAGTAATGTTAACTTACGTATCTAGATGCTTATAGAGATTCAAGTCAACGTGTAACATGAATTCGCGCCCTTTTTTGATAAACAAGTTTCTGTTTGAGCAATGATTTATTCTATTCAGAAAGAAATTTAGAAATACAGCAGTTTGCAGCAAGTCTGAACTTGTTAAATTAAATTAATTTCATATTTTTTTATAAATATTAGTAACAAGGCAAACTTTCACCAGACTGTGGAAAATATGGGAAGAGTAGAGTCCATATTAGACAATAAAATTGAACGTAATATATCAAAAAAACATTTTTCAGAAAAAAATATCTGGACGTTTTAATGATTTATACTTTATGATAAAAAAGTGAACTCAAATTTAGTAAAGACACCACAGGTAACGGTCAGACAATAATACAGGACAGGGACTGTAGAATAGCGTTTGAGGTACAAACTTGAGAAAAAGGGCAGTTAAGAGATTCTCCTAATGGTGTGCTAGCATTTGCTAATTTTTTGATGAAAATTTTTCTAAATTGCTTCATTTTCAGGAATCGGGGGTGTCATGGCACCCATATTTAGCAGATTTTGTTTTTCATGACCCTTCTTTTTGCGCTGTCGTAATTTCTTGACGGAGACCTTATGAACCACATACATAAAATCGAGAAATACAATCAAGATGGAAAATAGGGACATTACGCCCATGTAAACCAAAAACACTTGCTTTTCATAAGGACGGGACACCCAGCATGGAATTTCCTTATCTTGAGCACATGCTTGATTGTTTCCCCAGATGTCTCCGTCGCCATAAGTACAGTCATATCGAAATGGAATTGTCCAGAAAATTTTCCAAAAGCCCTTAAAATTTTTAAAAATAATTTTTGAAAATTGTACTGTTAAAGTGGTCCGCCTGTTTTTCCTAGTGGCCCTTTTTTGGGGAAACCATAAATTAGCAGTTTTGTCCCATACTCGACTCAAACCCAGGATGTCCCTATTTCTTAACTGTTTTCTTTTGGGGGATAGGGGTTAAAATAACTGCTGCTCAATTATTTAACTTAATATCATATTATGCGCAATGAGTCCATTATTAACACAGAAAAAACTGATCCAGAATACCTCAAACCGTTGACAAATTAGAGAGAAAAAAAAGAAAAAGTGCGCCAATAGGCGCATCCGGACGCGCAGCAGCTAACTTAAATGTATAGTGTTTCTACTCACTCTGCTGTGCTCATTGTGGTGCATTTTCAACTGCAGTACAAATGTCAGGTAAAATCCGAACACTTCCATAATAACTTTGAGAAATAAATGAACTATGTACCACATTCGCATTCCAGGAGCCCAAATAATCTCTTCAACATCGTCTTCAGTTCGTCGCTAAAGGCGATTATTTATTTTCAAAACTGAGAAGAAAAAAATCTCTTACCGTTTTTTTCTTGTATTTTTTCAGCTTTAGTTTGTCGTTTTGATACCTGCCACTGCTGTAATAATCTGACGGAAGTATACTATCGGTATCTTTTTTGTCAGCAGACTCAACTCTGGCTTTACGAAGAGTACTTTTTTGGTATCGACCATAAATAGACTCATCGTGATCGCAACTTTACTAAGTGCGCTTATTAACTAAACTTTCTTTTATATCCATTATATTATATATAAAGTCTTCCTTAACTCCTAAGGGCCCTTAAGGGTCACATTGTGACAATTGTCACAAAGCGGCCTATTCGCCTCATATCCCCTCAAACAGGCTCAAATCAAAAATCGCTGACAGATGGGTCAAACCAAATTCCATGGAGAAAATTTTGGAACAAAAATTGGAACTTTTTTTCTCAAATTTTTTTTTCTCGAATGTTTGAATACCCCATAAAATCCTATTTGCGAAGAATTTTTTATTTTAAAACCAGTCATAACGGGGTCTTGTAACGATATCACAATGTGACCCCAACGGGTTATGAAAACACCTGTGACCCTTGAGAGTTGAAGGCTTCCTCTTCTTATACCTTAACCCTGACACGTTCAATCAGTTGATTTGTATTTAACTGATTGGGAGAGTTTAACTTTTTGCCGTACGGTTGAAATTGAATCCATAGAGCACAAGTTTAAATAACAAAAATCTGGATAAGAGTATCCTATTCTGTTGAAGCGGAGATAACACCCCGGTTAAAATTCATAAACTGGTGCTGATCAAATAAAGTTACAAACGCCTTAAAGGTCAAAACGTTTGTGTCTTCAATTTTCTTAATGTAAAATAAAAAGGACTCGTTTCCTTGAAGTAATTTATACTTAGAATTGTAATTTGCAGCAATGGCACTAAATACGAGCGTCGGAAAGCACAATACTAAAATTTGCATTGCCCAAAATCGAATATGTGAAATTGGGGAGAATAAATTGTAGCAAGAATAAATTTTTTAGTTCTCTCGCGGCAGCCGAGCAGGAAGGAGCAAAAAACGAGCGAAAATCTTTTTTGACTTAATTTGTCTTAGCGCAAAAACTAACAAAAAAGTAGAATTCGCTCGTCAAAAAACTCCATTTTTAGCTCTAACTTAGCGTCTGAACTCAGCTACCTTAAGAAAAACTAAACAAATCGTGCAAGTATCTTGCATCAGTACCCTGCCTAATTAAAAAACACCCTCACAGCTTCAGAGACTGTATAAAAACTCTGTAAATTTTCTCTCACACGCAGTTTTAGAATCTGTTTAAAATCTAAAGCGCAGTTTAGAATCTGTACAAAATCTAAAACTACCACAGTTGATAGTTCTGTAAAAACTATAAAAACGCAGTTTAGAATCTGCATAAAATCTATAAAATACTACCACAGTTGTTAGTTCTGTAAAAACTATAAAAAACACAGGTTAAAATCTGTATAAAATCCAAAACACTACCACAGTGGATAGTTCTGTAAAAACTATATACCACAGTTATTAGTTCTGCAAAAACTATAAAAGTTAAGTAACCCATTTAGCTTAATCCACCAAACTCTCATAGAATATTAACAGAAAATTGAGTTAGTTACAAACAAAAAAGTTAAATAACATTGCTGCTTCATCGGTACTACACAAGATTGTTCACACTTAAAAACGAGCAATCAAACTCAAACAAGAATAAAACTAAACTACTAGACAACAGCTCTTACCAAAAAACGCCATACTACTACACTAAGTACCATCGCCTACCACACCAACCTAAAACCGAGTAGTGCTATTTTGTATACTACCACACCAATAATTTATTCAACACTAATCAAATTTACAGTACCTAATTACCCAAAACCTAAAAGCGTCACTAGAAACCGAAAAAAATAAGCTTAGTTCTGTTTTTTTAAGTTAGAGAAATCATCCTATTTTTTTCTTGGTTAAATAATTAAGTTAGTAAACCAATCGAAGAAATTAACCTGGCAAATTAACTTGCCGAAATGAGTGACGCCATCGACTTCAATGCTTTTGTAAAAACTACCAATAAAGGTAAAAATAACCATCGAAAATTTATTATGAAATCAATTAAGAGAAAAAAAGAAAATAAACTCAAATCTACCAGCGTAATTACAAATAAACACTATAACCATATAACAAAACCCATCATTTTCAGTAACTACGCAAATTACGGCTTAAAACAAAGATTACCTACGTTATATTGCAATTTAGCGGAAACAGGTTCTTCTTCTATCCAAGTTCAATTAAAAAAATTAGAAAAATTACCGCTCTCCATTAACCATAAAATAAACCCTTCCAATAACCATAGAATAAACCAAAACATAACAACCTTACTAAAAACACCAGCCAACAACAAAAAACGTAAAAATTACCAAGAAAAATCCCCACATTCCAAAATAAAATTAAAAATTTCAGCTCGCCAGAAGAAAGTTACAAAAGGCGGTTTTGAAGTTGAGCTTAACCCGGACACACCTTTGACAGTTGGCGCTAATTTCGACAACGACACGCGTTACGATTTGTTCACGGCTGGCCAAAACTCACGAATTGGTGCGCCTGGTCAAGATATAACAGCAAACATTTTTACGTTCAACTACCCCAACACACCGTATGACTATTTGGTTTCGAAGTACGAAAAATTTGGAATTGATATCACCAAAATGGATGTTGAGGAATTCACTGACAACAAAAATAAAAGGCGCGTCAAAAAAATCGTGGCCAAAGACTTTCTCTCTGTCATAATTATTGCGTTCTTCGCAGATGAACAACTTGCCAATCGTTGCACTTGGGCCAAACTAGGCTGCACGGCAATTGTACGAGAAAGTTTTGTTCCGCTTACCAAAGCAATTAAAGGCAAATGGCTACTAACCTTACCACCGGCCAAAAATGTCCAAAACGCTTTCGAAGAAGCCTCCAAAAGAATCGCGGCAGCCAACACCACCCACTGGAAAACGCAAATGCTTAGCACGGAGGAATACGGAAAGTTTGAAGCGTTCTTGGTGCAAAATGGTATCACGGATCATAAACCTGATGTATCCGACTTACCTTTTCATATCGACCAGTTGTTTAACATGAACCGCAAGGATTGTGATCATTTCAATTCCACGGGCACACAACAGGGTAAAATTGCTGAATGGCGTGCTGGTTCAAAAAATATTATTTATACATGGACCTTAAATTATTTCTCCCCCAACACCCGGCAAGACGAGCGCAGAAACCGACTGCATCAAGGTATTGTAAATTGCGACGACCACAATAACCGCTGCACACTAAATGGTCAACAAGCAGCGTTACTGGCGCTTCAAGAAAAGTGCAAAACGGGCAGTCGAGCAGTCAAGCGAGCAGCGTCATCAGCCGCAACTTTTAGAGACGTGCTAGTCCAGCCAACTAATAGTAATACGGCAAATGTCAATATTTCGGAGGAAGTGCACAATGACCTTTTGGCAAAATTACAAGTTGCTGAAAATCGAATTGCCGCTGACCAGGCAAACAACATCAAACAAGTCACGGACGTTCTTTCCACGGCCAATAAGGTGACTAATGAAAATCTCCTGGACAGTATCCGTAAACAAAACTTGGCACTCGACAAGCTTCAGTCCGAAATGAATGAAAAAAGTGATAAGGCACTCCAAGCTATCACAAACGCCACCAACCACGCCCTCGACTACGCCATAATCGGTGGCCAAACTGCTCACAAAAACGCCTTGCAAAATGAATACCTTTTCGAGTGCCTTAAAAGACACAAAATGGTCAACGAAGAGGAAAGGGTTACCTACGGTTTTGGAGCCTGGGACAGCAAGCGCGCTTCAGCCCTGATAGCGGCTAACAAACTTGCCGGTAATAACGCCAACCGCCTACGCGATGGTCAACACATTGTCGGCTTTTCCACTGGTAATATGGCTCATGGTGGTGTTGGAAATTCCATGCCAAGCTTGCCCTTCACTATCACAGCTGGGGCCAAACACCCACAAAAAAACTTTTCGGAACCGCAAACCGACGACGACATGGCAATCAGTCTCAGAAACGCACTTCAGGACACCGTTGATTTAGACAAGTTTTTTATGATTAATTATACTCAAAATAATGATCAAAAACGGCGTAATGATAATGAAATTACTACAGCGCCAAAAGTTCAAAAAACCAAAATTGGTGACATCGTACTTAGCTCATCCCCTAAAGGCCAAGAATTCGAAAGGATTGTCCAAACCCCCTTAAAAACCGAACCGTGTAATAACAGTGATAACGAATCATATGAATTGGCTGAACTTAGTACATCGGAAGCGGAAACGGACTCGGTTGATGCGTTGGAGAATAAGGTCAATTTTGTAAAACACAAATATAACGCACACAAATGGGGAATTAAACGATTGAAAGGCAAATTCGATATAAATCAAACGCCCTTGTCGAACACGCTCACGAGTGAAGGCATTACTATTACGACGGCTGAAAACTGGGGAGAAGACCAATTAGGCACCTACACATTAAGTCCTGACGTCATCACCATCGGATTAAATGGCACAGCAAAGAACTTATTCAAATACTTGGTCTACTTCAGACCTTTCTTATTGTTGGCATCCTTACAAGCAATACGCGAGTGCACGGAAAAATTTGAAGACCGACCTGACGATCTCCAAGAAATAATTAATCTGGAAAACAGGATGACCAAACAGGCCCATATGTTGAAAGATTGCGAGAAGTTCAACGACTACTTGAGCCGCGATCAAAAAAACTTGTTTAAATGCTGCCCTCCAATTTCTCAAAAGCTTTTTGGCGAAATTTGTGAATTGCTCGAGTCCCTCACCGAACCCGTCCGACTCCACAACTGGAGTCCAAAATACTTCAGCTTACGATTTGACAAATTATTGGCGCGCCGAAAAAATGGGCTTAAAAGCACTCGAAGTCTTAAGCTTAGTACAAAAAAAAACCTAGAATCAACGGTGCACAGCCTTATAATAAATAAAGAAGAAACAGCACGTATCAATGAACTGAATTGGGCAGATAACAAAGGTGATGGGTTTACTAACATATTAAATCCCCCTGAACCAAATAAAAAAAGAAGTAACTTTAAAATTATATGCTCAGTAAATAGTAATATCAAATCAACCTACTCAGTATGGTGCGGGAACAGAAAATATATAATCGATAAAATAGTAAACCCATACTTAAGAAACATACTCCGACGATACATCCAGTCGCCGCTCGCGCCTAACTCGGTCAATGAAGAAACATTAGTTAAACGCCAAAATCTCAGTCCTGAAAACGTGTTAGTCAACTTCCCCCAAGGTAATACGCTCTTTTTAAACAATACGTTATCGGCCATAAAATATGAGGACTTTAGTATAACAATTAAAGGGAAAAAATATGAAATTAACAATCAACAAAATCCATCAACAAGTATATTTAATAAACGCCAAAATACTAAAGAATCAATTAATTTAATCATAACGTCAACCAACCTTAATAATCCGCAAACCCAAATCAAAAAAATGATATTAAATTTCCCGGAAAGCTCAATATACTGTATAAATGAACTTGACATTGACCCGTTTTGGCTGCAAGAAAAGCTTTATTTACCTAATAATTATCATGCATACTATCATAAACCAGTTAAATACATCGATAAACATGGTAAAAAACACACAAAAATATACTCTGCAATTATTGTTAAAGAACATATGATGGCCCACTGTAACCAGAAATTTTTGCCTGGTCCCTTTACAAACATTTTCTTGAAAATGGGTAATAAAAACATTAGCATTTGCGCCTTTTATAGGCCAGGTGACGGCAGTAAAAAATACGAATACATGAATATAGAACATAAGAATGCACAGAATGAAATAATTGATATTTTTGACGAAGTTATTCAGTATCAGAGTAAAATAAACGGTATCATCTGTGGTGATCTTAACGCAGTCTTTAATCAACCTCGTAATTCTACCGAAGCGAAACTGGTTAAAAAACTGAAAAATAAAACTAGCTGTTATAAAAATTTGCCCAAAGGTTACACACACCAAATGACAGGCAAAGATCCAAGTGCTATCGATATTTTTCTTCTAAAAAAAGTCGACGATATTGAGTATTTATTTCAGAATATCCCTTGCCGCAAAACAGTCGACAACAATGGACATCACATGCTACAAATTGAGGTAAATATACCGCAAAACAGAACACCCAGCTCTTCTTTTTATTTCCACCGTCCATCAGTTAGTAACGAAACCATTTTTCAGGTATCGAAAATCATCAATGAAGAAATTGCCAGCAAAATGAACAACCTGCTCGAAAACGATCCTAACATACCCTCAGCATCTGAAGCACTATTAGAATCTCCACTATTGTCGACTTTTAACAAAAAACTCGAGACATTTTCTTGTGTACCATACTCTCGAGAACTAATAAAATATCTTAATACAACATTTGATAAAATTTGTCCAGAGTCGCGTAAAGAAATTAAGCATGAGCCTTACAAATGTTTTCTTCAGAATGACACACTAAAGGTTAGGTCAGCGTTAACTGCTTGCAGCCAAGCACTTTTAAACAATCAAAACAGCGATTTGAAACAGACACATAAAGAACTGACGACTCACTTCAAAAGGCTTTCTCGACGAGACGTGCGATTTAGTTTATCAGGTAAATCTGAAAAGCAAATGCTTACCCAAAACCAACTCGCTAATTTAAACAAACGTATTAACCCCAAGAACAAAAAAGACCTAAAAAAAGGGATTACCCATAAAATCACTGACCATATAACGCACTTTTTGAACTTACAACTTAAAGGTATAGACATAAATTTTATAGCAAAACATGATAGAGTCACCCAATTTCTACCTGATTTACAAGACCATAAAAAATTCAATTTCGAAAATTTACCACTTAACTGGAACGGCAAATATAAAAACTGCTCACTAAAGGAATGCATTAAGACATGCAAAATGAAAACAAGAGGGCACAATTATGCTATCAACCGGGAAATAATATCCGCTTGTGACGCCCCATTTATAAAATATTTAAGCAACTCCATAAGATTAAACACCTTGTGCGGGCATTATAACGACGACTATTTAGTTACGAAAGTGGTGCCAATTCCGAAGCCGGGAGATCCGAACAAAATCGAAAACAATCGTTACCTATCCGTGCCTTCGTTACTACAATCTATCGAAGGTAAGTACGTTACAGCCTGTTTATCTGAATTCGCCGAATCACGTAATTTATTAAACCCTAACCAATTTGGTTTCCGCGCCCACCATCGGTGTTCGCAAGCACTTTCTACCCTATTATATAAAATATATTTGCCAAATAAAAAAAATAAAAAATTCTTAATAATATGCCTCGATATGAGCAATGCCTTCGGGCGGTTACAGCATAACACCATTTTGGCAGCCCTCAAAAAAATAACTACCCCAAGTGCTTATTTATATTTCGAATCCATGTTCAGGCAAAGGCAGGCTCAAATTGTTACTAACGGAGAAAAATCGGAACTTTTTGACATACCCAAAATAGGATGCCCACAAGGCGAACCTTCCTCGCCATTTTTTTTTGCATTAGTAACAGACGCAGCAAGGCACGTAATTAAAAATAATAACATTACTTTTGTAGCTTTTGCGGACGACATGTCACTCAATATTGAGGGAGATACTTGGGATGAGTGCAAATCACAAGGTGAAGCTGCTTGTGAGGCTCTGATCAGTTTCATGAAAGACATCAATATGCTGGTCAATGCCAAAAAATCGAATGCAATAATAGTTGGTAATGAAAACATTGAACTCACTATTAACACAAGTAGTGGCGAAATCCCTATAGTGGACGAGACTAAATTACTAGGCTACAAACTTAACAGAAACCTATCTGTAAAAAGTCATATTGCAATGTTAGCCTCCAAGTTTGAATATCAGAAAGCGCAACTCTATAATGTACTGCAACTAGATAATAAAGTAAGAACATTACAAATAGCCAGATCACTACATTTTGGCAATTTCAACTACATGTTAGATATTCTACCGATCTTCTCCAAAGATACATACCATAAGTTACAAGCTATAATTAATGGATCAGTGCGTAAAGTCTATAACATAAGATACAGAGACCAAATTAGCCAAGCAGAATTATTATCTACTGCAGTATGGCCTGCCTTACATTTTGTTCATAAAATGGCACTTGTCAACCATATAAATGCGATAATATTAAACAAAAAACCAAAATTTTTATATGAAGTGATCACTAACATGATTGGTTATGAACAAAAATACGGCGAAACTAACTTCCAAAATCGATCGAAATTCGTTAAGATAAATGATAAATACTTATCGTATGAATATTTTGAAGCTAGAAACGAAAGAGTCCCAATTATGAGCACCAGCCATAGTGCCAAACAATCTAAGACTTTTCCTTTTTGTGCGGCTACTAGCTTTAACGAATTACCATACTACATAAGATCCCTTTTGGGCACAGAAGAGTTTAAAAAGCAAGTAAAATTTTACTTCCTATTAAAGTGCCAACATAGGTTAGGTAAAAAAGATTGCAAATACTGCGCTAATTATGAAAAACCAAACTTCCGAACGCAAATAATCTCTAAAATTCATGATCTCATCTCCACCGAAACATTGCAAAATGATAATAATAGGGATATAGAAATGACAGATGAGCGTGACTACTGTACTAGCACAGCTTATGATAAATCTAGATGTCACTATTACCAAGCTTTTGAAAATGGGGAATATGTTATTAAAGACCATCACATGAATTTACTCAATAAAATTAATCCGGATTTTTAGGTCTGAAGCCAAAAACTGGGAAGTTAGGCACGTACATCAAAATGGATCCGTTGGACAAATCTAAAACAATTGTTTATGGCCAGCCAAACCAAACTCCCAATCTAATGTACATGCTTCCGGCCGAAATCCTACTCAAATTGATAATCTCGGGCTCCTTCTATTCTATGGAATACAACAGCCAAAGTGGATTTTCAATTAAAACGCCTTACACTGAAAAGGATAAAACCTCAACAACTAGGATGAGTTATAATGACTTTTCCAAACTGATTTTCCACAAACGGCGGTTTATCTACTCAAGTTATGGTGAACGAAGTGTCTTTGGACCGTTGCTCCGACGTTACAGAAAGTTGACACCCCGTGACGAATTTTTTATTAACGGCGAGAATCATACTTTATCAACTGACTGCACCAATCACGCTAAGCTGCGACAACAATGGTATGATACACTCCGTGCGAACTCGAAGCCCAAGCGGCATCTACCTATTGAAGAAGAAATAACCCATGGAGCCCCGAAAAAGAAGAAACTTGTCCATCATGCAGCGCGCAAACATGCGTCAAACGTTACACCAATTCAAGTGGTCGATTTAACTAATACTACCAACAGCTCATCTGAGAGTTCCGATATGCCGTCACTATTAGAAATCACAGTGCAAGATGAAGAACCAAAATCATCGCGGCAAAATCTTGACTACTTAAAAAAATTCCAAGAAGAAGTCAACAAAGCGGTATATGACACTACACCAAAAGCAACCAAAAGTGGCTTCAGACCCTCAACGTTATTTCAAGGTACGCCCATTTATTAAAACTTTCTTGAAAACCTCGCTAATCACTAACGCATTGATAACGGAATTCTCTAATACTAAATAAAATTAATGGTAAACAGTTCACAAAATTAATCTCTAGCATTACCAAATATTCAAATAAATCAACAGCGAATGCCTAATGAATTTCTTATATTTGTTACAACTAAAAATTCAGCTGACGAAAAAGCTAGTCTGGAAAAGAAAATAGCTGAACTGGAGAGCCAAAATCAGACGCTGACCGCCAAAAACAAAGAATTAGAAGCTAAAGCTGAAGTGGCAACGTCAACGTTAGGCAAATTAAGCGGGGCTACTAGCAAATACATGGCGGACTTACAGGTACAAATCGAAAGCTCAAAAGAACTTTCAACGCTTGTTGAAGCTGCAAAAATTGTTCAGAAATCATCTAGTGAAACTGCCCATATTGTGCTAAAAATTATCAACAACAATCCAAATTTAGCTAATGATTTATGTATACTTTTCAAAGCTGTTAATGACTCCCAAAACAATCAAATTTTTTCGGCACTATCTACGCTACTGCAAGGTCACTTAATGCATCAGACCCTCATCAACGACCCTAACACCGACCTTGAAAAAATTACCGGTTGGTTGCACAAAGCGAAATCAATCGTTACGGAAATTAAAAAACAGCTTTTTAAAGTAGAAATAGGACGTAAACTTCCAAACTGTGACACGAAACTAGGAAAAACACTAGTCGGTCAACTTGCTCTAAAATTCACGGAAATGTCGGACCTAATTTTACATGCTGGAACAAAACTTTCCCCCACCCTTAATAAGATTATTAAAGGACTGACCGAAATTGAAACCATCATCATTCAAAAACACGGCGCAGACTGGAATGTCCCCTTTAACATTAATGACCTTAAAAACATTACTGACGCCACAGATTTACTCTTTGCCGAAATCAATCTATTAACAGACCCCAAAACTGTCCAGTTAAATGACTTGATTAACGTTAATTTAGCTTAACTATTTCGGAATTAAACAATTGGTCGAGACTTTCGGCGAAAGATTACCAAACAACTCAAAACATGAAAATCTGGGACATAACTTATATATCATGTACAGCTTCAAAAACACACTATTAAAATTACTTTACTGCCCGCCTTTGATAAACACTGTTAGTAATGGGGCCGAAATTTGGACCCACACTAAATACTTGTTCAAAGAAACCTCATTCAAAAACCTGGCCATCATTAGTAATTTATCTACCAACAAATTAACTGGGATACTAGGTTGCGCCGACAGCAAAACCGATTTTGTGCTCAATTTGCTCAAATTTGTTAGTACCTTAATCACCTCAATTTCTGAAAGCAACAATAATAATGTATCCCAGATAACAGAACTCCTAGTACGCCATCTGATCAAAATCCAACTTAACCTGCCTAAACCCGGCGACAAAGTCAAAATACATGAACTGAATAATATACTGTCTGTGAATGTGTCAACATTTGCAAGTTTTATAGAGCTTACATTTATTCACGCTGTAATTGCCTTAAGCAACACGCTCTATAATACCTTCCGTATTTCAGAAATATAAATTAGAAAATGTTACCTTATAATTAACTAACCAATTTCAGAAACATGCTCAATTTTGACTTAGAAATGCGCAGGCGCGCCAAAAAAATTCATGCCTATGTGATCTCGTTATTGATTGGTCGAGCTGTCTGTAGTTCAATTTGTGACCTCATGCGGATAGTAACCGAAAGAAACATAACAAGAAATGAAACCAACGGTCGTGATACGGGAGAAGACTATTTTAAGAGTTTTGAAATAGTAATCAAAAAATGGTCCGAATTCGATGCAATTTATGGGCCTAATAAGGTAAACTGCCACTCAAAATTGAATTATACACTGCGATAAACTACATAAGCCTATCCGTTACTAAGTATATTTTTCAGAAAAAAGCGAATTTTGATCATATTGAACACTGGATAGAAAGTTTATACACCGCTTCTTCCCGTTTTATCACATTGGCTACGCAACTTAAACAAATCCCTCGTACGGAAAGACCACAAACCGGAAACAGTTTGCGACTGTACAACTTCTTCCTTCATGCCCAAAATATTTCATTAAAGATCATGAATGCTTTCAAGGCGATGCATAATTTACACGAAAACTATGAGCCGCTGGGTTAAAAAACAATTTAAGATTTTTAACGAAGGGAAAAATGAACGAAATAATATTTTTTTTTAACCCGAAACAGACGATGATCTTTACNNNCCGCTAATGGTAGGCCGCATATTACTGGCACTCCAAATCATTGCGGAAAGCGCTATTGCGGTAAATAATTTGGTCAACCGTAATACATTAACACCGGTTGAGGAAATCGTTTTACAAACTGAAGGGATAAAAGCCACTTATATTTTGCCGATGACAATTTTCCCTGGGGATATTATGAATTTACCCAAAAGTTTTCACCCAAGTGCCTGGCTCAAGCAGTGTATTATGCCTTTAGTTGGACAAAAGTTCCCCATGATTACGCAAGAAAAAGCCAAAAGTAAACGACAAAAAGCTTAAATATCCTTAAAATTTATTTTACAAACAGTAGGAGTCCAGTATTTAATAGCTGTTAAAATATTATTTACAGCAATAATTAAAACGGAGTTTGTTAACAATAGTAAAAATAGTGACATTATTCGAAATCTAAAAAGTCATTTTCCAAAAAGCATATTTTCATAATTAAACCACTATTTACTCGTTCATTTTATATTTGGTTAATTAGCAAAATACTGAACTCCAACAATAGCCAACTAAGAAAACAAAACAGTTAAATAAAACGCCGTCTGGTAAGCCAAATGTCGATTCGACTTATACTCATCCCAATCCTTCACCTGAGCTGCTTTTTCTATACCAAGTGTTTTATATGTTACCAACTATACACTATTATTTCCGAATTGAACCCACTGAAAAATCATATAAACACCCTACACCGCAATTCTGTTGGTTAAACATACAAAACACTTGACCAAGTCTGACTTTGCCTTCACTGTCCGAAAAACTGCCTCTGTTTCTGTCAAATCACTTTCCTATATTCCATACAAATAAATTTGCACGTTAAAAGCATAGTAGTTTACCTGAATAATCTGCAATCGATTTTTCAAATTTGTTCTTTCGGACGGACTGCATTTTTGTACCGAATCAAATTGACCCCGGACACTAGGAAACGGCTGGCCAGTCTCCCACAAATAGAAACGTTCAGCAATGGGCAATAAAGCAACTATAGGCTATCAGGGTTAAACAAAATAAAACACTTCTTTAAAAATACTAAAATTTAAATTCACTACAATAACGGACTAATTTGAATAAATAGAAGTTTTTTAAATATTGTCAACCAACGACCTTATGAGCACTCAGTGACCGATTATTTCCATATTTGGAGCACCAGCGGAAAACGGGGATATATAGACCAGTTTCAAGCCAAGTCTATAAAAAGCAGTCAATTTACAAAAATTATCATAAAGGCTGTTTTAGAGTAACACCTGGACTCGATCACATCAAGATTAATCGAGTTAACATTTACGATTAATCCAATATTCGCTCACCTCTATATACAAATCAGCCTGTCCGTGACCGTCTTCTGGGCACACCACCATTCCAATGCGTTGAAAACAATCGCGGCAAAAATTGGCCTTAAAGTAAATTATTTTGGGTACGGTTTTAAACATATGGTTGAGTTAAAACATTAAATAAAACCTAAGTTAACCTTATAAAGGCTAATTCCTACACTTATCACTAATAGAATTGTGTTTTAGCCCAAAAATAAAACAAATTTCTCGAATCTAAAACCAAAAATAGAATATTAAACCTACACCCTTGCTATTTCAGTTCCTAAATCGTGCTATTTAACTTTTCCTGACTATAATAGGTCACTAGATACAGTCAACATCTATTTCAGAAATGTTAAAAATGAACACTTACCCCAATAATTACACTGTTTCGGCCTCCGCGATAAAATCTTAGTCCCTTTATTTCAACCACATCTGCGCCATAACCGCATTCTTGGTCGTGGTCCCAAACATCGGTTGGTATTAAACCAGGCATTTGATGCGTAGAAAGAATACACACATCGCGTGAAAAAAACGACATATTAAATCAGCTAACTGTATATTTAAAAATCAAATTATTATAAATATCTCAATCTCTCTTCTCTAGATCGGATTAATTAATATAAATAAAAATGTTGTCCGCTTGAGTGGGGTCAAATATAGGTTTGATTATAAATAAAAAGTTCAGAGGGCAGTCAAAATGCTCGAGCCTTAATACTGCCCCGTTGCGGTGGTAAAATCAAAAGTAATAAAATGAGTCATCATTTGGAAAAATATAAGTTTTATTATGAAAATATGTCACAGAAAGATGAAATAGTTACATAAACCAAAATGAGACAATCTATCCCAAAATTGACGAATTCAATTGCAGATAATTCTCCAGTTGCAGATCCAAATTCGCCTCAGCTCTAGGTTCTGGAGTATTCCAAACTTCCTCGCAATTATGCAATTTAGTCTGAAACTCAAGAGAAACAACTTCATTTGGGTTATATAATATTTTGCGAAATAACTTTGGAAAATTCGAAAAGGTTTTGAAAAAGTTTTATAAAATTAACAAAATTAATTAACGGATTATATAGCCCATAACTAATGAATCACTCAAGACGTAGAATAAGCGTTTCTCCAACTCAGGCAATCTAAATAAAAACCTTTAGAACTTTTACAATAAAATTATACAAACTAGAAGCTAAAATAGTAGTTAAAATCTGAATTAAGTTAATACCCATATTAACTTACATCTTATCTTCGTCTTCCGGTGTCCAAAGTGGCAAAACCTCGTTTATGCGACGCCAATTTACCGTTTGTGTTGCAACGCTAAACTTTCGCATTACGAAATTATGAGTGGGAACCTTGTACCCCTTCTTCGTCAAAAATTGTGCAAAATTGGTCCCGTCACCAATATATTCACCGTCGGCGGTTGTTTTTGGGGTGCACAACACTTTCAGGTTTTTTGCGCAAATAGCTGGGGTCCGTTCATCAAAATCAAGGCCCATATGCCAAAATCGAAATAGCCCAGCCAATCCACCTTCGCGTTCAGCTGGCCATTGATTAAAAGGCTGCATTGACCTTGGCAGTTGACCTTCACCCACAATCTCCAGATAATTTTCTTCATCTAGTAGCCAATCTCGAAAAATGGCCGATGCCTTTAAGAAAATCTATTTAGTATCCAAAATAACAAAAAATAAAACATTTTAAATCACTAACGCATCCATCTAAAACATTAAAATTAGTCACTTACACGTTCGTTTAGCGGGCAGATAACGGCATCACAAGTGGTGCAAGGTAGTGAATCGCTGTACACAACCTCCCCTTCGAATTCCAAGTTGCGGAAAAACCGCAATCGTTGGCCAGTACGGTACCAGCGTGGACGATGGGCATGAATTACGCCCATAACATCCAAAGTAGAGCACTAAAACAAATAAATCGATTTTTTTCTTAAAAAACACAGTGGTACGAATTCGACCTTAAAANTTTTTTCTGAAAAACGCACCTGTTCCAAGTTCAGTACATTCAATAAGGACCAAGCGACGTAAGTATGTTCAGTCAAGGCCCTTGAAAATTGCGACATCTCATTAGCAACATCGACAGTCGTTAGACCTAAATAAGACATGAGTATTATTTTAGGAACGTTTAAACTAGTTAATCGCTCAAATATAAAATTAAGTTCTAAATCCAACTAACTTACCTTGTGCAATCATTAATTGCTTTTCGCGGCTACAAACTGCGCTACGATCCTCAGCCAATGCGCGTGCCAATTGTTTAATCAAATTAGCGTTTCCAACCATATCTTCGACCGGCACAGAATCAACTTCCAAACCGGTTTCTTTCCAGAAATAGGAGCGAATACGGCAGCTGGGATTATTCGAAGAAACAGCTAACGAATGGGCCAATGAAACCTTCAGAATTCGAATTTGTTGGATTTTAGCATCCGTAAATTCGGAAAAATCAATAACGTAAGCCGTAGTGCTCTCATTGAAACCTGGACAAATCCGCATTTGACGAAAAATGCCCTCCATAACCATCCGACCCACTAATAAATAAATATTATGACTTAAATTATGCTTTAGTATGTTATAATTACACAAATATTAAGATTAACAAATTTTATCGTCTACAAAATTCAACCAACAAAACAAGAAAATTAAACTAACAAAACCAGAAAATTAAGCTTACTCCCCGTCTAATTTTAACCTTGTAATCAGTAATACTTACATGGTGAAAATGTAAAGCAACGGTTATGCGATCCTTTACCAAATTGAAAATGGCAGAAACTTCCAATCTTGGTCTGAGTTCTGTCAGCCAAATAACACAGACGCGTAGCGCTATTCCAATGAGAACGATACGAAATCACTTGACCCTCGCCTACAAGATTTTTCTTCACATCCAAGATAAAATCGAACATGTGGAGAACGCCAACGATTGCCGAATTTAAAATTCCTTCCTCCATTGCAACTTTTGAGTCCTCGCCACCAAGTGTAAAGTTTGAAAATCTGAAAATTAAATGGAATTGCAATATAATATAATTTGAATTTTAATTTTCACTCACCCGTGTCCGATATCACACCCAGAGGTTTTAATCAAGCAGGGTTGACATTGCTTACTTCCACAGGAATACCCGAACTTCTTGTTGAGTAAAAATCCACTACCTCGAGTACAAAACGCCTTGGTACAAACAAATGCCCTATAATGTATACGGTAAATTTAATACACAGTGATTTTTTTATGTATAATTTGTAAAACTAAAAACTATCTTACCGTTGGGCGCGCGACAGTTTCAAATTGAATGATTGACCCGCATAATAAAGGAAGTGAAGTGTGCGTGCCTTCAGTTGCTCATGAGTCTCCAGAAACCAACGATGTGCCTTTTTGTTAAAATAAATTATAATTAATACAAAAACAATCATTAAGTTAAGGTGTTGCAACCAGAAATTTCTAAAAAATAATAATTATAACTACCTCAGTTAAGTTCGGCAGCTTCCCCAAATTATCATCCAAAGTTCCAGGAACAACCCCACGACGATGCATTAACAAACGAATTGGATAAGGGATGATGTCAGTAAAATAATCAACATCATTTCGTGCCCCTTGCTGCAAATCTGCCCCGGTTAGCTCCTTAAGCTCGTCTTCAGTTACCTTCAAAAAAGGAGGCAATATCTCGGGAAACTAAAAAACAAGTAAATTTTTATAAAAAAATAAGATAACCCATAAAATATCAAATTGTTCCAATAAACAGTTGAAAATTGTCCAGGAACCCTCTACTAGTAGTTCTGTAACATCTGTTGGAAATACCACGGGTTTCAAAATAATGGACTATGATACAAGGGGTATTGTCACAAAAATCATCATCATAAATTGGTAGAAAAACTCAGGAAATTCGTAAAATGTGTCCAACAAGTGATATCTAACAAATAATATAGGGCGGTTCTTAATAAATTTTGGGCAAATCTAGAGGAGTCACTTACTGTAGTCCTGAGAAAATTCACAGTTTCGGCGCGAGTTGAATGCATCACAGCTTGAAGGTGTTCGAGCGCAATCGTCGAATTATACGGATCAGCACACTTTTGAGGCTTTTTTTTCAGTTTTAAACAAATAAAATGAAAATAAATAATAGAACGATCAAAATAATTCCAAAACATAACAAGTTTTGTAACCAGAAAATCCGACCATATATACCAAAAAGTCACAAAATGCAAAAATTTTTTTAGATAAAACTATTTCCTTGGCATCTAAGTATTGAATGGCAAAAAAATCGCCAACGTACAGGAAAGAGTCATTCTCGCTGGTAGCATGCTGCAAATTAGTCACAACCTCAAAATCTTTGAACGACAAAAACTTCAAATTGGGTAAACCAATGACAGTTAGGGCGTCGCAACAGATCAAAACACTCTTATGATAAGCGTCACTATCAACAGCAAAGCATACACGACAGATTAAACTGGTTAACATGCCGGTATCTTGAACCAGCTTCACAAGGTCCTAATTTGTTTAATTACCACCTTAGTACCTTAAAAATATCTCGACTAACCTTCAAATTCGCTTTCTGTACAGTCTGCAGCAAATCAAAATACAGCAACGAAGCGCACTCTGGCACTAGCAACATAGTCCAAATAGGCTGGTTAACTGACAAGAATTTCACGATCAACATTTTCGCCTCCATCGCGGTTAACCGTTTATTTGGAATAAAAAAATCGGAATCATATGGGTTAAAAAATTTTGACGCTCCCAGTAAAGTTGAAAATACTACCATGTTTTTGTTATTAACGAAAATTAACAACTGAACTCTCAAATTAAAATGCTCTTAAAAACAAAAATGACAAAGATTCTAGAAATAATTTATTTTTTACAAAAGTGTAAATCACATAAACGCTAACTGATTATTTGATGTTACAGAATGTAATTAGCTTCATCAAGATTAATCGGATTTAAACAGAGACTGCATTCGAGTTATCTGCGACAAAGCCTCTTCATCAGTAGGTGGTGTACTAGCTGAACGAGATGGTCGACCACTAAAAACAATTTTTAGATTTGTATAACCTAAAATTAACCAAACTAAAATTAAACCCCAAAATATAAAAATTTGAATTGCTTTCCAATTCTATTGCTTAAACGCGCCATATTAAAAGCTAAAATCAAATGTGACTCCCAGCTAAAGACCCAATAACTACTATAACTCACGTTTTAGCTTCCAAGTTGTTCATTCGCGCAGTCATTGATTCTTCATAAATTGAAAATTGGCGAGTATTTGAATAAACGGCATCCACCAACCTGAAATACCTTGTTACTAAGTTGATTGATAAATAATACCAAATTCCAAAACAGATTGCTAAAAACTTTAGAATTTAGAATTTAGCTTGCCAAAATCAAAAACACTGGGAAAATATTAAGAATAAGAATCAAATGTGAATTACTTACTTCTTCTGCTTCAACTTAAGGTCATCTAGAGTGGTGTTGACGCTTGAAATAGGTACCAGACCAGGTGAGCACTCAACAGTTGTGATATGGTGCGATAGTTTCTCCTCAAATTTGGTTTGCTCAGCCGACAGGTCACCGTTCTGCTTATAGAGCTCGCTTACTAAAGCAGAAATTAAAATTACCTTTATAGACAAAACTGATTTGTAAATACATCATATTTGCAACGATTTAAGTATATCGTGTTTACTATAAGCATTAGCAATTATCTAAGATAACTTACTATTTTTTTCAAGTTCGTTATGAGCAATATCCAGCTGGGTTTGCATCACAGAAAGGGAGCACATATAACTTTCTTGGTATCCATTTAGTGCCTAAGTGAGTTCAACTTTTTAAAGAAATTAATAATCTGGCTACCGAACATCAAAAGAAAATAATAATTTTCAGACATAAATATTTAAAAATAGATTCCAACCTTTTTTACATTATGCTGAATTGCGTCGCATCGAAGATCACACACCGACTCCATTTGTGCCAAATTTCTCAAGCTATCATCCATTTTATCAAACCGGCCCACAAGAGCAGTATGTTGCGAATCCACTATCAAATAAATATGGCTTTCAAATAAAAAGATATAATTCTTTCACACTAAAATGCAATTAATTTGCAAAAAATTTTCTTACTTGTTCGCCAAAGCTTATGTATATTTTCCCCAATCTCAGCCTTGAAACTCCGTATTTTGAGCTCAAGGGCGCGATAATCTTCTTGTGCTACAACTTAGTTAGATGGATTTTACTAAATTTACTCTTTAAGAGAAAACAAGAAAACGTTTACGTGAATCAAAAATGAGCAAAATTATCCATCCAAATACTGGTTATAGCAGAATGGCAAGGGGCTTCTGATAAAGCTTCGATTTTCCTATTTAATTCCGACAAAGCGTCCATACAACCAGTACAAGGGCTTACTTTGGCTACACTCACCGTGAATAAAAGCATAAATATTATTTTAAAAACAACAATTAGATGAAGCCAGTTTCTTGACATTCTAAAATCCTTTAAAAACATAAGGCTTTCAAACAAAAACTATTTAGGTAATTCAAATTGTGAAAATACTAAAATTTAGTGCGTGTTGACTACAGATTATAAATTATAAACAGAATCATCTGTCGCATAATGGAATAGTGTGGAGTGGGCATAAATAAGCTAAGGCAATAAATCGACATTCCGACGGAGCACTTTAAACTGGTTAATACCTTCAAGTCTGTATAAAAGTTTGATTCTACAATGATATAATATGCCTATGTCCAGTATTAACCGATGCCCAAGATATATCGTAAAAAACCGTTCATTAAAGTAAAAGCAATAACCAAGCAGTAATGACTAAAAGTCAAAGTCAGAATAACTTTTTGGAATAAAATCACAAAATACTTACTTTTTTTGGGTATTAACAACTGAAATGCATTTTTGACTTAATAGCACATTACAAGACCGAATCAGTGAATCGTAGCAATAACGTAACTGGCTTTCGAGTGATAATTTTTTGTAAGTACCAAAAACTCGGGCAAAGAAATCGGGCAATGAATGTAATTCATAATTAATTGAATCAGCAGATTGGAATAACAATTGCCAAATATGACCGGTAGGTACAAAACTATGAGATACGTTCATTGAATATGTCAAGTTAGTCAGTACCAGATTCTGATAAATTAATTGCTCTATAAGTAAAAATTATTGTAAAAACTGCACCTAAAAATCTTGAAAAACAACCAGCCATTTAGCGAACTCATAAATTGAACGCTTTTCATCGCGTTTCCTCACCAAAAATCGACGTCGGGCATAATTATTCGGTAAAAGACTAGCAGCTACTTTTAACTCTTGTGGACTCATTAACAAATTGTTGTAAATTTGATTTATAGCCAATAACTGACAATTGTTATCCCATAAAAGCGACATTTAAGAAATTCAAGAGTTCTAAAAAATTGTAAGGCTCAATAATTAACATACCTAACAAAGGCGAAAATGTGACTAAAGTAGTATCCATACTAAAAACACAAAATTAACACAGTTACTAATATAGCCACTGGGTCGTTTGTAAATAATAAATCAGTAATTGAGTGTTTGTCAAGCATTTCAAAATTATATAAATGTCCAATTTAGCGGTTAACCCGGATAAAAGTGCACTATTGTATAATCGAAGTTTCCCAAAAGGTCCATTAAATTGTGATGCAAATACCAATGGCTTACTACGGACTTGATCAAACAGAGCTTTATCCAAACCCTTACTTACAGGGGTTGTTAAACAGTAGTGGTACTGTACATCATACCCCTTTATGTCTCCCCGCAATGTGTCTATCTCTTCGTCAATTTTCAACTGAAAATATTTGTTGCAAAGTACATATAGAATGCCATAAATTTGAACATAAAAGGCTCTGACCAAGTATATGCACTGTACCAAAATGAATAAAAAATTCATATTATAAAATTGTAGTGCGCTCTCTAACTAGAAACTGAATGAAATTGATGAGGATCACCATTTTTGTATTATCGATTTGATTATCCGTCTATGGGACTGGGGTTTGGTTCGTTTATTATTATGTGTGGGCGTTGAGGCAGGCCAATAGGCTGTAGAAATGCTTTGGAGCAATGGTGCGATCCTGTTGGTGCGATCTTCATGCATGCTGATGGAAACTTCAACGATTAAAGACTGGAACGAATGTTCAAAGATAAAAATTTATTTCATTGTGTACATT